>QJPP01003382.1:0-269704 GCA_003996215.1 Jaltomata sinuosa | reverse complement strand
CGTTGTTTCTTACTTTCACCTGTGCCTTTGGTGTGTATATTCTGCTTACTAGCCTCATCTGTGGTTCTGTTGATTTCCCTCTGGGCTAGTCCCTGTGTACCTTTCGTTGATTTCTGTGACTACTTGCTTCTATTCTGTCTATTACTGCTCTTTTATCTTATATGTGCCCAGTCGGCCTATGATACCTACTGGGTACCTTATGCTTCGCATTTGGTGCTCACCCCTACCCCTGCATCTTTGGGTGCAGATCCTAGTGTGGGCCATCGCCGGTAGATCATTGAGATTCGTGCTTGGAGATTTGTTGAGGACTACTTCAGGCTGAGGGTGAGCTCTTGGCGATCGGAGCTTAGCTTTAGTTTATCTTTTGTTTCATGTACTCTATTACCATTCAGAGACATCTGTATATATTCTTTTGGATAGTTTGCACTCCATGTATGTAGTTTGGCTCTGTACTATGATACCAGGTCTTGGGGTTTGGTTTAGTTTCCGCATGTGTATATATTTATTTACCTGTTATCTATTTTATTCGTCTTGTTCTCTTATTTGTTAGATAGTAGCCCATTACTAACTGTTCTGGGCTACAGGGATTGGTTCACCTACCGGGGGTTGTAGGTGCCATCATGACCGAGAAATCGGGTCGTGACAGTAAGAGTATTATATTTTGAAAAAATAACAAAGAAAATGATCCTAACCTTTAATATTTATCTTGTACACGTGGCCTACATCCAATGCACCATTGAGAAATAATGGACAAAACAGTAAGGGAAAAGACATCAAAATTACCTTAAATTATACCTGAAAAGTCGAAGACACACTCAAACTATTGTGGCGATCTATTACACACCTATACTACTCCAGAGTGAATTTATTTTCACCCCAGAAGCTGCTGTGGCAAAAAATTTAAAATAAAAAGAAAAAAGTGCGTAAAACAGTCAAATTAAAATTTAAAAAAAAAAAAGGAAAATACAATCATTCTCCATGGACAACCCTACCTCCTCCTCCTCCTCCTTCTTCTTCTTCTTCTTCTCATCAATCTATCTTCTCCTTCTTTTTTCTTAACAAAATTATTTTATTTTCTTTCACTAATCAACTTCTTATTCTTCATTATTCTCCACCTTGAACTTGAATGAATTTTGTAATGGTGATAATATTTGGTGACAAATTTGGTGATGGGTGATAAAATTAATGGTGGTATGTCTTTTATTTTTTATAATTGACAATAAAACTGGTGTGATTTTGATGATGGATGTTAAAATTTGTGATTATGATTGTGATAAATTTCGATGATGACAATAATGGTGGATCTAGTAGTGAACGATTTAGTAATATAAATTTAATGGTGAAATAAAATTATGTAATGATTATTGTTGTGAATTTCAATAGTGATGACAGTAGCGGTTTAATTTTTGTGAACATTGAAATTTATTGGTGGTGGTATGATCTTGATGTGGGTTTAGTGATGGGTCTTGAATTTGTGGTGATTTTTTATAATTTTTGACAGAGACAGTGATGGTGATGTGATTTTGATGATGGATTTAGGTATGAATGTTGAATTTTGTGACGATTTTTTGTAATTTTGTGGCAATAAAGATGGCGATGTAATTTCAAAGGTGAATTTAGTTGAATTTATGGTGGTTGTTTATAATTTTTATGGTGGGCATTGATTGTGGGATAATTTTGATGATAAATTTGATTGTGGGTGATGCAATCTATGGTGGTGGAGATGTGGGTTTGGTGATGATGGCGGCAGAAATGGTGGTTTAATGGTAGGTTTGGTAGTGTATAGTGAAGAAGAAATAATTGAGGTGACATAAAAAAAAAATTAAAAAAAATTGGCATAATAACTAATGTGGCAGTGACATAGTGCAGACGTGGCGCGAGTGTAAAACACTCTCCATCATGTGACTGGTTGTATGTGTGTTAGGGTAAAAATAAATTCACTTTTAAGCAGTTCAAGTGTATAATAGGTCGTCATAATAGTTTGAGTAATGGAGGGGATCCTTTATCCATTCCATGGTGTTACTAATACAAAGGTTTTAATACATGAGATTAATATGGACAAAGACAAATATACCCTCAAGTTCCCTTTAAACCTTTTATATTCTTTCTAAGTTTTTGTTTACATTTTTTATTTTTATCTTTTATATTTATATTAGTATAGTACCCGCATGATGAGCGAAAAATATTTTTTAAAAAATTATATTTGAGGATATTCAATAAAATTTTAATTATAATTATGCTATAAAATTTTGTCTTAGGTCTAAAATAATTATCGGCAATGAAATTTTCTATTGCTAAAAATATCTTCTTAATGCATGATAAGAAGACATGCATTTCATCATTTTGCTTATATGTAGCTAAGTTCATTCGAATAAGTTTAAAATAATACTACTAGTTATGACTCTAATAATTTTTTTTATGTATAATCACGCTTATTTTTTTAGCTTACTTGATCATCATTTACTATTAAAACTAGTGAATTTGTCCGCGCGGTTATAAAAAATTGATGATTAGCAAATTTCGAACAAATTCATAAGTTAATATTCATATAAAATACAAAATAATTAAAGATGAACTTACGACAATCAAATATTCATATAATATATAGAATAAGAATAAATCATAGAAAGAACATATAAAAAAATACATCATTCTTACGACTCTAATCATAAAAAATAAAAGAAAAAAATATAAAATCGATGCACAATCTTCTGAGCTCTTGTCGACAGTAACTCCCACAAGCCGATCACCCATTGAATAGCGTTTATCTTATTCTTCGAATCAAACTAAAACATGAATATAGTAAGCACAAAAAATATAACAACTTAAAAGACTAATGTGATCATTTCTACAAAGTCTTATTATATTTTTATTTATAGGACCACAATATGAAATATCAAATAATATCATCAATATGACTATTAATTATTTTATAGGTTATGAAAATAAAAGATTGTGAGTGTAAAGAAAATAAAGACCATTAAATTTTACATTAAAGAAATGACTTTTTAACTTTTTAATATTGCATATTTAATATAATTAAAAGGGTTAAATGAGTATTTTTTTTAATATAGCACATAAATGAGGCAAAAAATAGAGAAAAGCACATACAAAAGATAAAGTGTATTTAGCCAAAGAGATGTATTACATTATTTTTTCTATCTCTAGCTTTATTATTATATTATAAGCATAAAAATATAATAACTTAAAAGATTAATGTGATCATTTCTACAAAGTTTTGCAATATCTCTATTTATGAGACTACAATATGAAATACCAAATAATGTCATGAATATTTTACAGATTATGATAACAAAAAGTTGCATGAATAATAAAAATAAAGATCATTAAATTTTACATTAAATAAATTTAAAAAAATAATTTTTTTAGTTTCTTAACATTGCATATATATATATATATATGTTTAAGAGAGTTAATTAGAAGTGACTTTTTTAATGTTTAATATAGCACATAAATAAGAAAAAAATAGAGAAAATCACAAAAAATGAAGAAAAAAGATAATTGTATTTTTTTGGCAAAAAAGAGATGCCATATCATTTTTTCTATTCCTAATTTTATTATTACATATAGATTATTATTTTTCTCTCATTTGTTTCTCTTTCCCACTCAAGAAATTCATCCAAATAAAACAAAAATAAAATTCCTACACAATTTAAAGGAGGGTCTTCTAAGTTAGTTGAATTAATGACTTTTATATATGTGAAGCGGAAAGAAGGACCTTGTTATCAACATAACTTAATCAAATTATCTAAAAAAAATATTAAAAAAAGCAAAATAATAATAAAAGAGCTAAAAATGATGAATTCTTGGCCAAATAACTATGCCACATCATTATGTTAGAAAACACAATATATTTCTACGTGGAAAGAGAGAGAGAGAGAGAATATTTAAAAGGTAAAATTTTATATAATGAAATACTAATAAGTTTATTGTTAGCAACAAAAATAATCAGTTGAAGATGTTTCCCGTTGTTCTTGCTACACAAAGTGTAAAACTTTGTAATAGAGTCTTATTCTTGGAGGGTACATATCTTGTATTTGAAGAAACAATTAATTAAAATATTAAAATAAGCAACAAAAAAATTATCTAATATATGTACATCTTTCAAACTTCTATACTTCACCAAACTAATTTGACCATCTTTCTTGATGAATCTTCCAAGACCATTAAACTTTTTTCTTCATCTTGATGAACTTGTACCAAATTAATTTGACCATCTCCTTTTCATGAATATTACACCACCATCAAATTTTCTTCTTCATCTTAATCAATTTGCGTTTGACTATTATGGCACAAGAAAAAATACGGAAGAATATATTTGATCTTCATCAAATTGATGGTCATATTGTCACATCACTTTTTCTATGTCATCTCTTTTGATTATTAGACACATGGTGGATGAATAAAATGAAGAAAAAAATCAAAAAGAAAAGAGAAAAAGATATACTAATAAAAAAAAAAGAAGGAAAAAATAAAAATGTTCATCCAACAATTTCATAGATCATTGTTATTTATAGAGTGATTAAACTATAAGAATTAAGTAGAAAGAAGTTGAGGAGTTATGTCATTTAAGTAGAGAATACAAATAGGTAGAAGTTTTTTGTAACTCATGGGATATAATTAGATATAATAAATATGATTTTTTTAATTATTTAATAAATTGATTAATAACAAATGAAGGAAAAAATTCAAAAAAAGGAGAAAAAAGATAAATACAATTAGAGGTCATAGAGAGGTGTCACATCATCAAGTCTAAAACCCCTTTATATATATATAGATTTTCAAAACTTTAGAAATAGAAACTTAGTTATTCAACCTACTATAATCACCGTAAAATGTATAAGCTTAGAAAAATGTCACTACAAGAAATAATTTTAAAAAAATTAACCACAACTCACAAAAGATTAATTTTCTTTTGAAAACGCCAATAAAAATTTGAAGCTCAATAATAAAAATTTATTAATAACTTCTTTCTGATTCATCAATATGACAATTTGAATTTCCTTCAAATAATTTAAGTGAAAGTGTCAAATTTTTTTTTTTTTTTTTTTAAGAATGAATAGTAAAGCTTTATAAAGAAAGTACACAAAGCTATAAAATATGAAAAGTATTTTTGTAAACAAATAATATCTTTTTAGAAATATAGCAATGCATGCTTTTTTTAATATATCAAATCAAACACTGGATAAGATCAACATCATAACTAATTTCAGCATTACTAATCTCAACATTATTAATACACCTTATTCAGTATTATTCTTGTACACTCTATCAAACGACCCCTAACTAATTTTGCCTTAGTATTGTTTATTGTATATTTACTAGATAAATTTCTTCACTATTGAGGGAGAGGAAAGAGTTTTTTTTTTTTTTTGAAATAAAGAGTGTTTGCTTCTTTTTATTAATCGTGAATGGTACCTTTCTTGAGAGAAGTTACTTTTTTAATCGTATCTCTTTTCAAATGGATCGGGGCAGCCTACATAGACTGACCCACGACTAAAAACCATAATCCTAACAATTGGAATTTGGAAATGAGGATTGGATATACAAGAACAAATATTTTCCGGACAATATTAATTATACTGATGTTTAATTAGTGCGGATTCTTACTTATACATGAGGACCATCATGCTTGTGAGCTTGACAAACATAAGAGCATAGGGCTAGTAATATCATAAAAAACATTCTAGTTCGCCACCCCATATCAAATTGCAGTAATTAACCCATTGTTCACATTAGCGTTTCTCTTTTGTTCTTTCTTGCTATCATCTTATGACTTATCCAACACGTACCTCAATTCCCATTTTAAACTATAATTTGAAACCTCACGTCCACCAGTCAAATTATTCCACGTCAACAGCATTGCTCCATACATGAATTGTTCATTCAAATTCGTCTCTGTTTCCATTTCCACTTCCGTTCATTTAGCACCTTTGCTCAGCAACTTACCAAAATCACCCTACAAATCCAGTACTATTACAATAATACCCTTCTCTGTTTCTTTTAGTAGTAGCACCTTGATATTCCTTTCGTGCTCAAAAAGTTGTTGAAAATACCGGAATTGAAACAGAGAAGAAGAAGAAGAAAGAGTGATTGTGGAGTGTGCAGTGTGTGTGGGGATGGAGGGAGGCGCACAGTATAATCTTCGCACCGTAGAGGAAGTTTTTGGGGATTTTAAAGGCCGTCGAGCGGGCATGATCAAAGCCCTAACCACTGGTAATGCAATATTTGGACGGACACACATTCCTTCTATCTTTCCTTTTTTGGTTATACCCATTAGCTTTATTTGTTTCTCTTTTTTTAGCCTTTGTGTTTTTGGGTTATGCTACATTCTCATCATTCTGTTGATGCTGGTTTTTTCAATTCTTTTGCAGATGTCGAGGATTTTTATCAGCAGTGTGACCCCGGTTAGTTAGGGATCTTTTCGATACGCATTTCCGCTTTTGATAAATGTGTCTTTTCTTTATTTTTTTTCTTTGGAAAATCCTTTACGCGATTGTCTTTTGTTGGGTGTATTTTACTCTGTGCTTGTTCTCAGTGGTATCGCTAATTTTGACCGAATTTAGTTGGTTTTGAGTTTTAATGTCATTTGCTTGTCCTTTTTCAGTAATTGCTTTTATCAAGAGTCAACATGTGCAACACATTTATTTATTAGATGTGTGGAAACGTTATACAGATTAGCAAATTTCTACTGTTTGTGATGGTGACCCAAATGAAACCTTTTTAATTTGAGATAATAATAAGGCAATTACTCTGTAATTTAATTTTGGGGTTTGGGTTTTGGTCAAAGGACAGAAGAATGTGTAGCAACTTTATTCATTTCAAGTGGCAATATAGCACTTTGTTTTTGTTTTCTTTTCAATTATATTCAAGCAATTGACTTATTAATGTCCTAAAAACGAAACTACAGGGTATTCTGTTTTGTCGATCATGTTATTTCAGGTAGCTGTGCTGTCCTACTCCTATGTTCTGTGTATATAGACATGTTTTTTTTTTTGCTCGACTAACTATGTTTTAACTGAGTTTCTTTTTACTGGTAAATTTGCCATCCAATTCAAGATTTTGGAGTTGTTTGATAGGGTAGTCGCTTCTTGCATCTAAAGCTGTTCATAATGCTTCAAGAACATTTTTCTCCCCTTTCTCTCTGAGATTGTTTTATTCACAAGTGCTATTTCCTCTGTCTGTACTGTGCACAATGTGAATTCATTGTGATAGGAAAAAACTTTAAATGAAGATTTTTCAGACATATGAGTTGTGGGAGAAATCTCTTATTTAGATCAATGATTAAGCTTTGTGCTCAAATTGAAATTGCCATGTACGGGTTGGTCGGACTTCAACTGGAGATGAGTGAACAATAACTGTGGTGTTATCTGCTTAATATATTTCGTCCCTTACAATGTGACTCTAGCAATCAATCCATAGATGTTTAAAGTTTTCATAGCTTGGAAGATATTGGTGTAACTTCATATATGGGCTTCATTTTTTTGGCTTTGATTGAGTAGGTACTGTAGGGATCATTTTCTATTGGATCTTTTTTTGCTTACTGGTCAGCTTTATTATTGACTTAAGTCTCAAATTGTTAATTTTATGTAGTCTAGTTTATCATTTCAGCAAACTCCTCATAGTTTTTCTTAATCAACTTTATAAATTTCATGACAAAAAATTGAAGTGCGTGCCTGATTTTGAGCTTTAAATACGTTTGCATAATAAAGATATGGGTGGATCGAGTGTTTTATTCTGCCTTCCCTACGCTAAGATGTCGTTTCTTATTGAACAAGTGGTTTTCTGATTGCAATTAGTCGTTGTTCACTCTCTCTCTCTCTCTCTTTATATTGGAGACCTTGCAGAAAAGGAAAATCTCTGTCTCTATGGATTTCCAAGCGAGCAGTGGGAAGTCAATTTGCCTGCTGAGGAGGTGCCTCCAGAGCTTCCTGAGCCAGCATTAGGTATAAACTTTGCTAGAGATGGGATGCAAGAAAAGGACTGGTTGGCTCTAGTTGCTGTCCATAGTGATGCATGGCTACTCTCTGTTTCCTTCTATTTTGGTGCCAGATTTGGCTTTGATAAAGCTGACAGGTAAACTCAATTCTACAACAATCTAAGAAAATAGTTTCTTGGTTCTTTTGTACTTTCTTCTAGTTTTCTATTCTTATAGGCCACCTTTCAAATGATTTATATATGTATATTTCTTTTTTTCCTTTTTATGATTTCGGAATTGTATATCTTTGTTCAAATATTTCCTTTCCAGTTGCCTCTTGTTGCAATGATTAGTTTACTTTAAATCATAAATAGTTGCGAACAGCCTACAAGCCTTTGCTGTGTCACTATGTAAAGCATTCTGGATGTATTCTTATAATTACACCTTGTCAGATGTCAAAGCTTGGAGGAGAATTGTCCCAGTAGACATCTGTGTGCTGTCTCTGATGGAGAAAAGCAGTTATTACCTTAGTGTAGTAGTCTACTCAGTATGGAAAGTTTCATCACTCCACTGAATTCTGTTGATCTCTTTGATCTAGGAAACGTCTTTTCAACATGATGAATGATCTGCCAACAATATATGAAGTTGTTACTGGAGTGGCCAAGAAGCAAGTAAAGGATAAATCAACAATTTCAAATCACAGCAGCAACAAGTCAAAGTCAAATTCTAAAGCGGTACAGTTGAAAATCTCTCCTGTCTCCATCCGTCTCCCTTCTCTCAAAAAGATGCTTTTTCTTGGATAACAGTAGCTGTGAGTACTCTTTAAAGGATTCCCTTGGACAGTGTTTAATTGAAACCTTCAGCTCTAGGACATTGCCACCGAATACTTGCCTTGAAATTTATGGTTGTGGACCAAAGATATGGTCAATGGATCCTCTCTGATTGATCCATGGTTCAGTTTTCAATCATCCACACCCATTTTGAATTATAAATGTGTCTGATGACTCTAGCAGTAAGTGGCATATATATTGATGTTCCATGACTAGCTTGCTATTGTCATATCACTGCAATAACGTTGAGAGGTAGGGAGCAGGAAAGTGATAATGTTCTCCTACACGGGAAAAATAATCTGTGTCCTGTTATTGTATATAGGAATTAAAAGGGACCTCCTTAGTTGATAATAGTGTTGATTTGTCATTTTCTTGTATAATTGTTTACCTTGGTGTTTGATGTAGAAACAGAACTGGCTTGGGTCTGTACATTTCTGGGCAGGTCAGGTAGTGGTTGCCCGCTTCTATTTTGAGGAAGGCTTATTAGTCGGTTAAAGTGATTTGAACTCAAGTAATTATAGTTGTGTTGTATGCTTAAGTTTGATAGAACAGGCTTTCGGGTGCCTAGGGACTAGGCTAAAGTCAATGCTGGAGTTTTTCCAAAGAGGTATAGTGTAGGTAAAGGATATGACTCCCGTGAAACCTTAGTGTTGTGTTATTATTATTTTTTTATC
The DNA here is from genome assembly GCA_003996215.1 of Jaltomata sinuosa. NCBI lineage: Eukaryota > Viridiplantae > Streptophyta > Magnoliopsida > Solanales > Solanaceae > Jaltomata > Jaltomata sinuosa. The sequence continues at coordinate 260,261 of QJPP01003382.1, read as the reverse complement.
TCTCATGTAATTTCATCCAATGTTTTATGTCTACCTCAACTCCTGCAGCTGCTTGATAAGTGATAACTGACCTTTTGCATAATAGGTTTTCTATCTGAAATCATTTTGCGATTTTGGTGCTGCTGTTGTGCAACTTTTTACAGTTTATTTTTCCTTGCCCTATGTTTTGTAATTTTGGGTTGTCTTTCGTGAATTGAATCAAACTGCTTTGGAAAATGTACCCTTTCTTCTCAAAAAAAGTAAATAAAATGAACATGTGCCTTCTTGCAGTTGCTTGTGCTAAGTTTACTGCCTTCTGATTTCAGTGTAGTATCCTCATTTAGACTTGATGTTGCTGTGTCTGTCACATTGTCATTGTGGCTGTCTCAATGCACTAGGCCATGTTCCTCTAAAACTATATTATGTATCATGCCTCGTGTAACCTATATCATTATGCCTCTAATATGTTGACATCTTAGTTATAGATCCATGCTTCATTGGCTTTTCATGCATGGCCAGCAGATATCAAGATTGTTTTATTTTTAAATCTCAGGGTAAATATCCAAAGCCTCAAATAAAAGATGAGGATGATGGATTCGATGAGGAAGAAGATGATGAACATGGAAACACTCTGTGTGGTGCATGTGGTGAGAACTATGCTTCAGATGAATTCTGGATTTGCTGTGACATATGCGAGAGGTGGTTCCATGGAAAGTGTGTGAAGATTACTCCCGCCAGGGCCGAGCATATAAAGCAGTACAAATGCCCTTCATGCAGCAACAAGAGGATACGCCCGTGACATCCCCTTATCAGATATGAGCTGAGTTCCACAACTTGTAATTGTTCATGTTGAACTCAGCTCACTGCCATCTTAAAATATCAGCAAGGCATGTGTAGGCAGAGTTCTAGAGTCTAACTATGTTTATCAGGATGCTTTACTAGCATAGTTCCCTCAAGGCACACTCTTTTATTCAACTCTAAACAATTGGATATTTAGGGATTTTAATCTTATCGGATGCATCTTTCAGTGTCAGTGCTAACTAATGCAGTTCATCTGGAGCATGTTGTTGTAGCTATAGTTTTTGTTTGTCAATTAAATGGGTGCTCCTTGTTTGATCATAAAACGGGTTCGGGCACAAGTAAATGATGTGTTTTTGGAATGACTGCTGAGCATGTCTCTTCATGGTTACAACTTGCGAGATAGTTGACGAGTTATAGATTAGGCGGAATAAAACACGTCAATCAAGATTGAATCATGCACTTAGTAGGCGCTGTGAAAAGTCTGAGATAACTGTGCTGGTCTTTTAGTAGCTTCATTTGTTGAAACGATATACTTTCTGCTGTATCTGTGAGCTGCTCTCTCCGTGGTCCAATGTGAAATCCTTTATTGCAATTGTTGTTCTCCTATATCTTCAATAAATATCCATTGAAGAACTTACTTATGATAGATACCTAAACCTATTGTCTGATTTAGATTAACCTTCTTTTGCATCTGTGACCATTAGCACGAGTCTCTTTCCTTTCAACTATGCGTTTCCCCCCCTCTGTTCTAGATATATAGTACTACTCGCTTGGAAAAGAATCATCATTGTCATGCTTGATGTAGTTCTTTTTTTCTTTTGTTTTAACATAACACTCGTTGAAAAGATATAATACATAAACATGCCCTTTAACTTGGTCTCAGCTGGTATCTATGCCCTTCAACTTTGGATGTGCACAAGTAGACACTTAAACTTGTATAAAGTTGAACAAGTAAACACATGTGGCAATTCACATTCCTACATCTCGTCCTACGTGTAAAGTTGAACAAGTAAACACATGTGGCAATTCACATTCCTACATCGCGTCCTACGTGTATTATGCTCGTAGGACGCGTGTGTCTACTTGTTCAATTTTATACAAGTTTAAGTGCCTACTTGTGCACATCCAAAGTTGGAGGGCATAAATGTGAGTTGAGGCCAAGTTAAATGGCATATTTATGTATTATGCCAAAGATATATTAAGGGATTTTCCAAGTTAGAAGACTGTTTGGGGTGAAATCTGGATTTGACAGGTAAATGAGTTGGAAGGTGATACGTGGCAAATGGAATAGGTCGGATGTGAGTTAGTGGAAGTAATGTCAGGTTCATTTCTTAAATACGACCGGGAAGTAGTAACTTTGTTCGCGGAGAGTCTAGATCGTAGCTACTATAACCAGTACCACAACAGAAGCCAATCTAGCTCTGGAAATATGGGATAGAATATGAGACACTAGCTGGATAAGATGAGTTCAAAAGTTCAATTGTTGGAGGGCATTTGATTTTTACTCATTCACTAGCAATACACTTCCATTTTGTATTCTCAAGCTCTCAAGTGCTATAATACAAAAAAAAATGGCTCTCATTCCTTGTTCCGGTGACACTGTCAGCCAGGCACATCGGGATTAGGCTAATTCTATTACTTTGTTCCATTACTTAAAATTTTGTCATAAGATAATTTCTAAGGGTCAATACAGACTTTGTGGGTAAACACAGACTTTGTGACTAAATTTCATACATAAGCCACTTACATTAAGCATAACTACTTGATTGCTCCTTTTGGTTTTTATCTTTTGCCGTCCAACTTAAGCATCAATTACTGACTTTGAGTAAATGACACAGGACAGTACAAAATTGGCATCCCCGATCCCAATCCCCTCTGAGTATGTTGTTGTCTACTGAGATTTTGGTCTTTTTCTAGTTGTGTCCTGTTTTCAACATTGGTAAGCCTAATTCTTTAAAAACAATGTCATGTCGCCTCTTTATTGCGATTGTTGAAGTTCTTGCAAGTTACACTAACCAACCTTAAAAGAATATAGATGAAAGAGGCAATATGTCTTGCGATTAGGAAGCACCTACATAAAGTATTTCCTCTCACTTGCTAAAACTCTTTCTATTCCTGGACTATAATTCTGTGCTATTTGCCAACAACACTTGAGATGCACACCAATATGAGAATGCCAAAACTATTTTTCACAAAAGAGTATAATTCAGTCCCCTTCTCCAAAAAGAAAAAAGATAAAAGAAAAAGGAACTAGAGAGATTACTCTTTTCATATGGAAGCTTCTTTTTTTCATGGGGAAAGGTTTCAATCATATAAATAAATCATGTTCTACATTGCTACCTCAATCTAATCTTTTCATTAGGGAAAATAACATTTGGATTTCGGATGTGTGGATTTAATGCAGCTAATTCCTTCCATTTAGCCCCTGTACCATGGACCCGTGATGATATACTCCATAACGTCTCACCAGGCTGCACTGTTGTAGTTGCTTGAGAAGCAGCTGCTATGGAAGATTTATTACCAGCCTTTGACTTCATTAATGGATGCTTATTCTTCTTTCCCATTCCATTCGCCAGCAACCAACGCGATCCAGATTGCTGTTGAGTTGACGAACCCCATAATTTCTTTTTACCTTGTTCTGTCTTTAAACCTGCAACATGCACTTGAGTGATTTTGTACTGAGGGATTTGTTCATCCTCAGGAATGTTATCTTCATTGACCTCCACACCAGATTCCTTTTTGGGGGGCTTGGGTTCATCATCATCACCGTCGTCTTCATTGCTCTTTCTAACTTGAGAAACTGTGCTGTATATCTTAGGTTTAGGTGTTACAAATACTCTCTCCACTTGAACAAGAGCAAGCATAGGTGTACCAACTGGCTCATAATTCCTTAAAGGATCACGAAGTTGCACCACTAGGGCCACTGTAAAGCTGTTCCCCAACAATCCACAATTCTTACCCTTACCACGTCTCTTCGACCTGCCACGAAACAAGTCAGTGCAGGTAGCATGATGGGCTGCAAGCAGTTTGGAGGTCTGCTCACTGATTTCATCAATTTCTCCAGCGTCCAACCTCATCCATTCTTCAAGAGTGAGAGATAAGCCCATAAGCCCCTCAACATCACTACCACCACCATTGTCTTTTACGTCCAGTAGCTGCAATCCACCTGTTCCTTCTAGACCTACAGCTCCTCCAAAGTTGACTTTCTTTCCCTCAATGGCTGAAAACTCACCAAGGGATTGTGGGCTTACATTAGAAGGTGTGTCCTCATCTGACATGCCTGACTGTATTCTCAAACCCTCAATTGAAAGGGCTTCAATTTTATCCATCGCCAAAGGAGCAAGGTCCTGTAGTGATACGTATTCCGAGTCACTGTCGAGCCCGACAGAATTTGACTCCATGTTGCTGGACTTTGGTCTGTGCGATTTCCCCTTCTTACTTTGAATACCAGCCATATTTTGTCCAAACTTAAATTCATGCTGCAACAAGTCTTGTCTGCAGTAGGTATAAGTCATAATAAGACAATTTCTTAATACAAATAGTGTGCTAGCTATGCACAATTTAAAATATAAACAGAATGCGAAAAGAAATTCAAACCTCACAGTTCCGTCTAAGCTTGGTGCAGTTTCCCATCCTGTATGTTGCATTGTCTGCCCAGTAATATCTTCCAAAGGCATCAATTTATTTGCCTGAATAGAGAGCTTTTCAATTCCAATGGAAGCTAAATGCTGCAGTATGTCCATTATGCCAGATCCCATTTCTGCAGGGACCACCACTGGACTGGATACCTGCATTATCAAACTCCCCCCACTCTTGGAATTCTTGAAAAGTGAAGGGTTCATTGACCTTAAAAATCCTCCATTTTTAGTCTTAATGAAGGGACCTAAGCCTTCTCCAAGAGGAGGCAATTGGTAAGGGTTCTCAGGAGGAATATCAATTGGGCTCCCAAACCCGCTTGAGCTCTTAGGAGGTGAATATTGAAATGCCCTCTCGTTCAAGCCCCATTCATGCATCAAAGCCTCTGTCTCCAAGTCCTCCAACATAGAGGCCCTAGTTTTATTGCTTGTTGCTTCAATTTCTATCTTTGGCATCTCCACATAGGAATCTACATTACATGAATAATCAAAATCCTCATAAATGCTCCTCCAATCGGATCCAGTTGGAGTATCACAAGCAAATTCTTGGTGATCAATGTCCATATCAAAGTCAAACAAGGAACCCTCACCGGCTAGAGTATCCTTCTCAAACTGCCTCAACAGTCGTTCTCTTGGGGAATCAGGCTCACTTTCAGAATTCGCGGCAAATGGACTGTGCTCTATCCCTAGCATATCCAGAAAATCACTAGCCACAGATTCAGTGTCGTAATCCAAGCTTAGGGATTTTCCCTTCCTAAGCTCCCCAAAATTTGCTTTTATGTCCAAGCCTCCATCATGATTTATAACTTCATTTTCATCTTCTTGAGAATCTAATCCCTCATTTGCCAAGTCAGAGACCCTCTTTAATGCAGACTCCAGTTCTTTCATGATCGACTCTTTGGCAGATTCATCTGTCTCGAAATTGCAGGCACTCACTGAAAGATCTTCATTCTCAGTGTCAACTTCCTTGGACAACAATGCAAGTTGTGGCTCCTCTTCTTGGGACATCCCAAGACTACTATCAGGTTCAGCATTCTCTTCCGTAGGAGCATCACCAGTTTTCATGGTATCTTCTTCTTTTCCCTCCCATACCTCTGAGGCAACTTCTACACGTTGCTCTCTGATGGAAACCTCACTTAAGTCACTCCCATTTTCAATATTTTCCTTCTCAGGCTCCGATAACAAGGCTAAGTCAGGTTTGAGGGTCTTAAGATCATTACAGCATACATCTATCTGTGGTTTGCAATCAACTGAAGATTCCACTTTCTCTTCCTCAAGTTTCTGATACAGCACATTTACAGATATGGAAAGTTCAGACGAAGGAACTGGTAAAACCTCGTGAAGATCTTTTATATTCTCTCCGGAAGATCGAGCAGGAAGGCTCCCCGCTCGCCTTATTGTAGTCAGCTCATCACTTTGCTCACATTGTGCCAAAAGTTTTGCTGCATTTTCACTATTGCGCCTCAAGTTCTTCCCCTCGAGAAGACTCGTATTGGTGGGGAACACAGTGAAAGTTTTCCCAACTATGTGATACTCAAAACTGACATTCATGGTTGCACCTTTAGCCTTACCTGACAACCTGAAACTAGTCGTCCACTTGCCCGAGCTATTCTCCTCCAATTCATCCAATGCAAGAGGAAGCAACCTGGTAAGATCGACACGATGCTTTCCCAAATCAAGCTCTGGAGTACCATATATTGAAACATACAACAAGAAATGTTTAGCCTCATACTTTGCTGATTGGTTGGGGCCATTCTTGCTACCAGATATAGAACAAGTATGAGTCAACTGTTCCTCAAAATCAGCTATCCCTTGAGAAACCACAACTGGATGAGTCGTCAACTCACCATCACGCCTTTTCCAATGCACAACAAGGCAAAGCTCATCAAACAATGTTGGTAACCCTTCAATGGAATGGACTTGAACAGAAAAACAACAATTAAACTTTTTGTTCCTAACAGCCAGGGATTTTAGGCCCTTCCAACTCCAGATGGATTTCTTACTCTCCTTCTCTATTGAATAATCTTTATTCTTCCATTTCTGGTGGGTTTTTCCAACAGACATTGAACGATTACTAGCTGCTGACATCAAACTCCTCCGTCCAATTTTATTATCCAAATATAGGTCTTTATTTATTGCTTCAATATCATCCAACAATTTTGACATCAGTAATCTTGTCACCGGAAACTACAAGAATAACGTAATCTTACACAATTATACAAAATCCAATATCACACAATATTGAGAACCCAATACACAGAATTGTAAAAGTAAAACAATTCAAAATTCAAGATTGCTCCGTGCTGCTTAAACAAGATTAGCCTGTAAAAGGATTTACATTATGAAAAAAGAGAGAAAATTTTATTCGCGCAAAAGAAGAGAAAATTAATTCATAGGTTCTATCGCCATTGCATCAAATTCGTCTGCAAGTTTTGAACATCAAAAAATAAAAGAATTGTAGTATTTAACATAAAGAAATGAATTTTTTTTATTTCACATGAAGAAGAAGATGAAGAAGAGAGAGAGAGTTTGAATTCCTTACAAGTTTGAATTAGCGATCTATTAGGCGAGTGTTTCTCCTTATTATTGTCTCAAAATCTGCTTCATTTCTCTCTATTTTGGCGTTGTCATGTTTATTTTAAAAGTTCAAACAATAAATTATGCGCAAACGTCGAGAAAGTGACAAAAATGGTCCCTATATTTGAAAGTAGGTTTAACATAGTCCCTTAAGAATACATTAAATAATTTTGATTTTTTAAGTTTGTCAAAAGTTAATACTTTCAAATATTTATTGAAAAATTTGTTAGATTTGACGAGAGCTATATAAAAAAAAAAGAATCTCTCTAATGTTCACACCCTGAAGAAAAGAATCCCAGGATGAGCAAGTGGGGCTCGCGATGCGACTCCAGGATGAGCCAGGGAGACTCGTGTCGCAAGCTAATAGTGACAATAGGAAAATTTTCCCTTGTTCCAATCCAACTTGGATGAATCTTTTTAGGTGTTTTTAAATAATATAAAGATCCTATTCTTAAATATTTTTTTAGGGGAAAATAATTATTATCTAGACAAGCATTGTGGAGACACAGAGCAAAGGCGAAGGTCACATTATCTAGGGTTACTTCTTTACCTCTTCACATTATTGTTCATACATACATTATAGATTTGTAATCATATATTGAGTAAATATAATTCCTCTTTCTAGGGTTATGGCTATAGTATAAACGTCGTATTCTTCTTATAGATTGTTATTGTTTATTCTACCATTATCTTTTGTTCCCTTAATCTTATGCTTACTATTCTGCTACTTAGATACCAATAGGATAAACAGATTATTCCTAGAGGAACTCGAGAGACGAAGACTAGGAATAGAACGTGAGTTAAGGGGAGTAGGATGCGTCTGCGGACAGATTTGCAGCTAGGACGGAGACGTACCTAGATCGCCCTGCTTGGGTCAAATACAGGATGACAACTTATTTTTATCTGAATTAGTTTGACTATCCCTGCTCAACAATATAGTTAGAAGGCTAATTCGGGTACACGGTTAGAGAGGTGCGAGAGTCCATGACCATACTATTAACCTTGTGATTCAACAATTTGGTAGATATCTTAAATAAGCTTATCAACTATATAAAATATATGAAAGAATTATCCAAGCGCCATAATTTTAGGTCTTTACTTCTCCATGAACAACCTCCATAATATTGATTCTCAATTATTTTCTTGCTTTAGTTATAAAATATATCAAATCTTAAGAATTGATAGCTTGAGTAAATAATTAGAACTAGTTTAATTTAGTAAATAGTTAATTATAAGTTTTTGTGGGTTCGACATCCGGCTCTCTGAGTTACTTTATTACTTTGATGATCGCGTACACTTGCATGTGTTGTGGTAGGCAACAACTACCTAAACAACATTGGACTTAACATTGACCCAGTGTGCCATTTCTACTGCGTGCAAAGAGAAGATATTAACCACATCTTCTTTTCTTTACCCAAAGCAACCAGATTTTGGAGCAATCTGGCCTACAAGAGCACTGTCACGATCCAACTACCGGATCGTGCTGGCGCCTACTCTAACCACCTAGATAGACGAACCCTTACCACACGATCCAACAGGTACTTGTGAAAAATAAAGTATAACAATAAATAACCTCATTTTAATACGTGAAACCATTTACAACCTTGTTTCAGAAATAACCTCATTTTAATACGTGAAACCATTTACAACCTTGTTTCAGAAAATATATTTTACAAAGAAATACAGTAAACCCTTTTTAAAACTGAAAAAACAACCCTCCCTAGGATCTAGTCTAAGCTGGTACAAGAGCTGCTACAGGAGTAAAATAGAAATGTAAAAAGACACAGCTCCCACCATGGAAACAGGAGTAGAAGCTGCTGAAGATCACCGTCATCCTGTACCTATGAAACATCACCAACCCTGCAATCAGACTATACCCAAAAAAGTATAGCAAAAGTAGAATCAATACAAACACACATACTGGTAGGCATCATCAATCGACCCAAATTCACTCGTACCATCATATAAAAAAATCAAGCGAAAACATGTAATTAACTACAATAGTCCCGTCCTCTAACATCCACCTTTACTAACCCAATCGCCAACTGACCATCTACTTATACCTCATACCTCAACCCTTCTTATCCCTTTCGCTGCCAACTCCCTCTCTCGGAGACTCTGCACCCTGACTCCTAGGACTTCCCGAGTCACACTAACCCCTTAGACTCCCCAAGTCACCTTAACCCTTAGTCCAACTACTAAGTCCAGACTCGGACTACCATTCCATGACTCAAGTCAACTCCTATGGCTAAACACCAAGAAATAACCCAGCAAATTATCCAACCAGACCAACTACATTCGTGTTACTACTTACAAGTGTACGGACCTCTCAAGGATCTCAAGGGTAGTCCCCAACATGATACTAACATCCAACAATATACTCCATACCCTCTCTCCCCCGTCTACCTTCTAACTCCCATCACATGAATCAGGTTTAACACTCATTTTAATAATGACAATGACCAATGCTATGAATAGGCTATAAGTCTCCTCTTTAATTTATTAACCATATGAAATCAATTAACGATCATTGACAACACCCAAGGACAATAACATATACCCTTTCCACCTAGTCCGGACCCACCAAGGATCCCCCTAACACTACTTAAGTGTTAAACATGCAACCCCGGTCTACACCCAGACTAAATGCATATTTAAATATAATTATCCAGCCTCTTCTGGATCATATGCAATAATCACAATTTAAGAATATAACTCGGTCCACTTATGGAACCATCGAAAGAATACAACCAATGCAAGTAAAGAAAATCTGTACCAGGCATGGTACCCGAGCCAACCATTATGTAACCTGTACCATGCGTGGTACCTGGGCCAATTGATATGTATCCCATACCAGGCATGGTACCCGAGCCAACCAATAAGTAACCTGTATCAGGTGTGGTACCCGAGTCAACCGAATATCACACAGAAATCCAACAGTCAACAATAATGAATAACAACACACTTGTAAAACCAACAAGCAACAACAACTAGTTCATTTTACAAGACTGATAATCGGATAATTAGACATTCATAAATCATTCCCTAAGCATGCAACTCATACAATACTAAGCAGTAGTACTGAACATATAATGCATATTGGGAAAATAACAACCATCACCTACGCCCATTCCGGGTACATAAACTCAATCTTGAATCCTGTCTGAAGACCAAGCCCCCCATTTAACCCTTTTTAACACATGACTGGTGGATACATTTATTCCCAATCCTTTCCTAAAATAGATGCAATAGAGGGACGAAATCTCCTAACCTTGCTACTTTAACCATTTATGTTATTCTACTTCCTTTATATCAAACATTTCCAAGAATTCTCCTTCCTTTTTATAGTTATTTAATTACCCAAGCCCTTTCGGTTCCTCGAACCTTCCCGACACTCTAGTCCTTGAACTCTGTTATCGTACAACACAAATAAACATACACAACCCGAGATATGTCAACCCAATATCCCAACCCAACCATTTCTAGTTCAACTAATCCAACCACCATTATTCTCCTCTAGACTCCGTGCCTGAAGGCCTAAGCATGGATTTCTCCTTTATGTCTACACAATAAATACGAAATGAAAGCAGGTCAATCTACTATATGAAGAAAACCTAGCCTACCTGTACGCCAAGCAGCTGCCTGATGCATTTTCTGGCTCTGTGAAGGTGTTTCCTGCCGAATATCAAGCTTGAAACCTGAGTTTTTGCGTCCTTTTAGCCGAAATCCCTCCTCTCCATGTCTTCCAAGTCTTGGAGCAGCGTAGGAGTGTTTTTGGAGTAACCCTCGTATGTTTTCCAACTTAGGAGGAGAAGTTTTTTAATAAAAATCTCGTTCAGAGCTACTGCCTCCCGTCATCCCGCTATAGCAGACAACCATCTTCTATAGCGCTACCGCTATAGCAGAATAAATACCGCTATAGCGGAGTGACATCAACCCGGACTAATTTCCAAAAATCTAAATTCTTCTGTCTTGTCAACTCCACTTAATTCAAAATATGTTTTAATCATTCCCAAAATTTTGTGATATCATGATTTCTAAAATAATGACGGACCTGATCATTACAACAGATACCAATTTACCCATCCTTCATCTCCGAATAATTCCAAAAAAAAAGAACTAGCCCGGGACCTTAACCATCCCATGTGATCGTATAAATACGGTCCCACGCGAATCATCGGACTTCCCCCTAGTTAGTCGCACTTGACTCAAATAGGAAAATAATATTATCCCGCTATGACGAGAAATTCCCGAGCCACCTAAAGAAAATTAAGCATGACCTTCCCCGAGCACCTAAGAAATCTAGAGCCTCGTACCATGTCGGAGCGAAAGAATTGAAAAGACCTGGGGAACCCTTTTTCCTTCCCCAAACTGATTGGCTTACGCTATAGCAGATATTACACCGCTATAGCGATACCACTATAGCAAAGTACCGACCGCTATAGCGGTTGGCAACAGATGAAATAGGGGATAAACAGGTTTTCATCCCCATTATCCTCTATTTCCTTTCAAAACACTCCCTTTTTCTCCCAATCACCGCGTTCACGATGTTGAAATCTCCAGATAACAATCGTTCTTACTTACCCTTTAACTTCCTTGCACGATTATAGTTAGGATTGTGGTATAAAGTAGGGAATTCAGGTAGACATTATAGTTACTTTTTGAACTTGAACTTGGGTTGGATTATTGGCGAATTTTTGAAGCATGGTTGCTCTCCCTTACATTTACAATACCTCCACAGCGTCCTGAGCGTAAGGATTATGTGACTTTTGGCCAAAAATGGGCCAAGAATGGTGGAGGAGGTGGAGGATTGTTCTTGAATAAAACTTGTGATTTGGATAAAATTTAGGGGTTATAATGCCCAAATCTTTGTAGAAAACAGTAATAGGATACTTTAAACATATAGATCTGAACTTGGATCGTTAAAACATAGTTTTTAGTCAAGGAGCGCTATTGTTGCACCCCTTGGAGTTTTGAGACGATGAATACCGCTATAGCAGAACCCAACCGCTATAGAGGTCCTGCTATAGCGGAGAAATTTCTGCTATAGTGGTTTCTCCATAGCGGACAATCGTCCGCTATAGTGGAAGACCACGAAACAGTGGCCTCCCCAGGCTAACACTTAGAAAGAAAAAAAAAAGAAAAGAATTTTTTTTTCCTCCTTTTTAAAATGGACAGGTTGGGTGCGAGAGTTCTATGCTATACTCCCCACCGTCCGTTGGGATGAGCCCAACCCTACCATCTTAATCCGAGGGATATATGTCCTGGTGGACTCTCATACCATTAATGAGGTGCTAGGAGTGCCTCATATTTCGAATGCTTCCAACAAGGCCAAGGCCCGACTATGGGACATGACTTGGCTGAGAGATACTTTGGTGGATGAGTTCCGGAGCCAGGTTTACTGGCCCAGTACCGAGGGCATCACCAGTGCTTACTTCTTCATAAATGCTAGGAGGTGGCTGAATTTGGTGGCCCAAAGGATTCGCCCATCGAGTAACACCACCGATGTGACTTATGCTCGGGCCCTGGTGATTGCTTGTGCTATATAGGGTATCATCATGAATGTGGGGGAACAAATCATCTCCGAGTAGAAGCACTTCTACCGGGGTTATAGGAAGGGCCCCTATCTTCCGGGTTTGGTGTTCAAGTTATGCAGGCGATTCCATGTGGCAGAGGATGACATTGATAGGTTGGTAGAGATGGATGACCCCTTCGACCCTCTCCGGGTGAAAGTGGTCTCTCCTAAGAAGAAGAGTAAGATGGACGAAGTAGAAAGTAGCCAGCTGGTTGAGGATGCTGACGATGATAATGATGACACTCCCACCCCTTCCCAGCCTCAGCCCTCGATCACCAGCCACCAGCTTGAGGAGAATCTGGCCTCTGTCAGGAGGTTCATGAAGGACACTAACGCTGGAGGTACAGCCCCGCCCCTGTCTACTCAGGAATTTTCAGCACTCCGTAGGGAGTTAGAGGAAGAGAAAAAGAAGAAGCACTCTCGGGATCGCATGTTTGTCCGGATGTGGAAGACCATCAAGGTCATGTTCATATGTGTTGCCCCGGGTCAGGAGCTTCCCACACTTGAGCCCGAGAACATGCATGAGTTCTCTTTCCTGAGCGATGATTAGGTATAGGATCTCCCCTTCCCCCTTATTAGACTATTTATTGCTTTTTAGGTTTTCCTCTCTTTCGGGCACATACTAGACAATGTTTCCCTTTCCCTTTTCCCTCGTTTTTAAGCACATGGATGCTTACTTCCAGACAATTTCCCTTATATGCTTACTATATTAGTTCTATAGATGATTTCCTCATTTTTCATAGCAACTCGTAGCTTAATTATCACTTTTAAGAGCTCCAAGAATGAATTGAAAAACAGGAGAAAACAGGGCAGATCTTCTGCCTCGTCCCCTTCCGCTGTAGCGGTGGTAACTCAACTACAGCAGTACCACCGTAGTGGAGAAATATCTATTATAGCAGGATCGCCATAGCGGTACTATTCCGTTATGGCGGTTCTGACGATGACGACCCAGAAAATTTAATTCAGTAGAAATAACTCATCCCTATTCCCGGTTATCGCTATTAATAGCATAAGTCCCGCCATTATCTTAAACAATACACCAAGACTATTCCTGGCAATGCACAGACCAAAACTTAACACCCAATATGTCACCAAATCAACCCGAAATACACAGTAAAGTTATTCATAACAACACCTTCCCGCTATCATGCAAAATTACCCTATTGTTCCCATGGTTCCCAACCAAGTCCCGACTGTCCTGAAATCGAAGCTTCCCTACAGTCATAAGTCTTGTCCCCTCACCATTTAACCAATGATGAGTCCCTCCTTGAAAGTAATATGAAATTCAAATCCACACACACAATAATTTATCACCAACCAGGGCATACCACATTCAAATTACGACTACATTCAGACTCACATATTCACAGTCAGGAATTTAGTTCTACACCAATGATTTAGTCACACAAACATTGTAACACACAAGTTTTCAAGCTTCACACCACAATAAATTCAAACCACATATACTACTCTCTATTCGTCCCATGGATGATTGTTAGTCGATGATCTATGTCTTACCACAAGCTCTCAGGCCAGATACCAATTGGAACCTTCCCAGTTCTAACTTCTCTTGCTTGCTTCACAACAGTCGGAGTCAAATGACATCCTTTTCCTTCTTGAGATATCAATTGGAATCGAGAGATACCAATTGGACCCAACTCATACAAGCAAGTAAACAATTCGCACGAAAAGGGATGAAAGAAGAGAGATGTTTCCTAGAATGCTTCATAGCTTCCCAAAGATTAGATGTGGACGTCAACCCACCAATCCGCGGGACTCTATTCAACATTTTGCTCTTGTACTAGGAGACCGATAACCTAGGCTTTGATACCATCTATCATGACCCAACTATAGGGCCGTGTGAGCGTCTGCTCTAACCACCTAGATAAAAAAAACCTTACCACCCGATCCAATAGGTACTTGCGGAAAAAAGTATAACAATAAATAACCTCATTTTAATATGTAAAAACATTTACAACCTTGTTTTAGAAAATATCTTTTACAAAGAAATACAGTAAACATTTTTAAAACTGGGAAAACAATCCTATCTAGAATCTAGTCTAAGCCGGTACAAAAGCTACTACAAGAGTAAAATAGAAATGTAAAAGGACACATCTCCCACTATGAAAACAGGAGTAGAACCTGCTGAAGATCACCGTCATCCTGTACCTATGAAATATCACAAACCCTGCAACCAGACTATACCTAAAAGGTTATAGCAAGAGTAGAATCAGTACAAAGATACATACTGGTAGGCATCATCGGTCGATCCGAAACCACTCGTATCATCATATAAGAAAATCAAGGGAAAGCATGTAATCAACTACAATAGTCCCACCCTCCAACATCCACCTTTACCAACTCAATCGCAAGCCGACCATCTACTTATACCTCATACCTCAACCCTTCCTATCCCTTTCGCTGCCAACTCCCTCACTCGGAGACTCTGCACCCTGACTCCTAGGACTTCCCGAGTCACATTAACCCCTTAGACTCCCCAAGTCACCTTAACCCTTAGTCCAACCACTAAGTCCAGACCCGGACTACCATTCCATGACTCAAGTCAACTCCCATGACTAAACACCCAGAAATAACCCAGCAAATTGCCCAACCAGACCAACTACATTACTGTTACTACTTACAAGTGTATGGACCTCTTAAGGATCCCTAGGGTAGTTCCCAACATGATACTAACATGCAACAATATACTCCATACCCCCCCTCCCGTCTACCATCTAACTCCCATCACATGGATCAGGTTTAACACTCATTTTAATAATGACAATGACTACTGCTATGACTAGGCTATAAGTCTCCTTCTTAGTTTATTAACCACATGAAATCAATTAATGACCATTGATAACACCTAAGGACAATAACATATACCCTTTTCACCTAGTTCGGACCCACCAAGGATCCCCCTAATACTACCTAAGTGTTAAACATGCAACCACGATCCACATCCAGACCAAACTCATATTTAAATACAATTATCCGACCTCTCATAGACCATATGCAATAATCAAAATTTAAGAATATAATCCAGTCCACTCATGGAACCATCGAAAAAATACAACCAATGCAAGTAAAGCAAACCCATACCAGACGTGGTACCTGAGCCAACAATTATGTAACTTGTACCAGACGTGGACTCGAGCCAATCAATAAGTATCCTGTACCAGGCGTGGTACCCGAGCCAACCAATAAGTAACCTGTACCAGGCGTGATACCCGAGCCAATCAAATATCACACAGAAATCTAATAGTCAACAACAATGAATAACAACACACTTGTAAAACGAACAAGCAACAATAACTAGTTCATTTCACAAGACTGATAATCGGATAATTAGATATTCATAAACCATTCCCTAAGCATGCAACTCATACAATACTAAGAAGTAGTACATGAAGACATAATGCATATTGGGAAAACAACCATCACCTACCCCTATTCTGGGTACATAAACTCAACCTTGAATCCTGTCCGAAGACCAAGCCCCCCAATTCAACCCCTTTTAACACATCACTAATGGATACATTTATTCCCGATCCTTTTCTAAAATAGATGAAATAGGGGGACGACATCCCCTAACCTTGGTATTTCAACCATTTATGTTATTCTACTTCCTTTATATCAAATAATTTTGAGAATTCTCCTTCCTTTTTATAGTCATTTAATTATCCAAACCCTTCTGATTCCCCGAACCTTCCCGATACTCTAGTCCTTGAAGTCTGCCATCATACAACACAAATAAACATACAACAACCCAGGATATGTCAACCCAATATCCCAACCCAACCATTTCTAGTTCAATCAATCGAACCACCACTATTCTCCTCCAGACTACGTGCCCGAAGACCTAAGTATAGATTTCTCTTTTCTGTTTACACAATAAATACGAAATAAAAGCAGGTCAATCTACTCAATGAAGTAAACCTAGCCTACCTGGACGCCAAGCAGCTGGCTAATGCATTTTTTGGCTCCATGAAGGTGTTCCCTGTCGGATGTCAAGCCTGAAACTTGAGTTTTCGCGTCCTTTTAACAGGAATCCCTCCTCCCCATGGCTCCCAAGCCTTGGAGCAGCCTAGGAGGATTTTTGGAGTAACTCTCGTATGTTTTCCAACTGAGGAGGAGAAGTCTTTTAATAAAAATCTCGTTCAGAGCTACTGCCTCCCGTCATCCCGCTATAGCGGACAACTATCTGCTATAGTGCTACCACTACAACGAAATAAATACCGCTATAGCAGAATAAATACCGCTATAGTGGAGTGAAATCATTTCGGACTAATTTCTAAAAATCTAAGTTTTTCTGTCTTATCAACCCCACTTAATTCAAAATATATTTTAATCATTTTCAAAATTTTGCGATATCATGATTTTTAAAATAACGACGGACCTGGTCGTTACAAGCACCTCTGTGCATTACATAGACACTATATTTATGACCAGCGATAATTGGTGGACCACCTACCCTAGGACATTATCATCCCTTTATGCATATGGAGCATTTGACTTAGTAGGAATGAAAATATCTTCAACAATAAAAAGCCCAACATCCAAGTAGAGCATACAGTTGCAATTGCTATTGAATACCATATTTGGTGGACAATAGTACAACGCAGAAATCCTAAACCACAACCATTCATGTAAAATGAGAACCAGCTTCACCTGCAAATACTTCAAACTCAACAAAAATAGATTTGTCAAAAATAACCTATGAATAGGAGGGGTCTTCAGAGATCATATAGGCAATTGGATCAGTGGTTACACTAAAACATATGCACATACTACTGCTAATCTAGCTAAACTGCTAGCAATACTCCCTAGATTTTAAATAGCCGTACATAAAAATCTAAAACCCTTAGAGATCAACAGTGACTCCCTAGAAGCTATTACCATGATTACAAATGGCCATTTACCTTATAATAATATATTTTTTGAATGCATGTCATTAATACAGCGTTGGAAGCACCAGTTCTCAGACATGTATACAAGGAGAATAATAGGGTGACAAATATCCTGGAAAAGAAAGGGGTTAGAGGTGCACTTTTTAGTGAATCAGTGTTTTTGATAGTTTCTCCAGTGTATGCAGCAGAGAAGATGGAAGCAAACACTCTATAAACTACTTATATTAGGAAAAATCTTTTTTGTAATATTAACAACTCTTGCCAGATGTTGGCCCAAACAACCTAATATGGGTGCCCCCTGAACAAATTATGTTGACAATTATTACTTAAATAATTTATATATGAAGCTAGTTAACCCAAAGAAACTTGTAAGATGCAAATACCTAGTTTTCTCTAATAGACCTACTCAACTAGCTACACATCTAATTGTTAGACTTTCAGGAAACTGATGCATTTTGCACCCCTAACGTATGTCTCTTTTATAATTTGCACCCTATCCTATCTTTTTTTAAGATTCGCACCCTAGCTTTTTTACTTTCTTGCAAGATAATGAAACTATTCTTTTTTTGAATTTTTTATGAGGGCAAAATTGGAATACAATTAATAAATAGAATATATAATACAAACTTTAAAATAGAGCTCATGGTATTAGTAATGCATATTTGTGTAGGATATATTTGTAAATATATATATTTTTTAACAAAATAATTAGGCAATGCATGTTATTTTAATACATCAAATCAAACGCTATATAAAAAAAATCTCAACATAGTTAATGCAAGTATAACTAATACCAATATTACTACGAGGAAATTTCATAAAGGACTATAGCTTAGGTCTATATTATGTAGCTTAGCAATAGTTTTGATAGTTACATAACATGGCTCATTTTTAAGTTACTATTTTGGATATCAGGTATCCGGTATCATAGTTATGTTTGAGAACATGTATCTATGATACAATTATGATGATAATAGTTGTATTATTTTCTTGATACGCAGATGAAAAAAGTCATTGATACAATATTTGAATCGCTGTATCACTCTTAGAATAAATATATAGATATAATTTTTTTGATAATAGATGTATCAATTAATCAGTTTTTCTGATACGCAGATACAATCTAATAATAATTGTATCAATTTTTTCAATTTTTTTTAATTCATAAATACCATTGGTTGTATCATTATGTTTCAATAGAAGAAGAAAAGTTTTTTTTTTCTGATACATAAATAAAATTTTGTTGGATATATAGATACAAATCCAAAAATTCTCAAAAAAAATCCTTGACTATAAATCTGTGAAAAAGGGGCGGGGGGGGGGGGGGATCTGGTGGATGGAGGGGGAGGGGGTGAGGCTTGATAATGGATATGGTAGCGCAGAGAAGAGGTTTAATGGAGAAAATCTATGAGGGAAGGGCGGGTGGGATCTTATGATGGGTGGGGCTTGATAATGAAAATGATGACGGAGAAAAATCTATGAGGGAGGGTGATGTGCCGGGATTTCACGGCACTTTTCACACTTAAAACTAAGGATTTTGGGAGTTCTTAAGTGTGTTTTATTGGATTTGATGTCGTTTGTTACATGTACATGGAAAAGTATTGAAAAGATAAAAAGATCAAAAAGTTGCAAATTTCTGGGTGAAAAGACATGCTCCACGAGCGTGGGATCTACCACGACCCATGGGAGAAGGCGTCAAAATGTACCAGAGAAACTTAGAGGCAAAACCATCTCCCACGTCCAGCCATGACAGGCATTGGTCCAGCCACGGGTCGTCACACTTGCCCGTGGGACTGGACTAGTGGAAATGAAAAGCAAAGTCAAGCCAGACGAGCTGCCATGATGCCCGTGAGAGACACAATGGGACGTCGCAGAGCCCGTTGGATTGAGCCAGTGGAGATTGGAGAAACAAGCCTGTTAGCAGATGAGCTGTCCACGATGTGCGTGGCAACTACGATGCCCCATCGCAATTGCCCATGGAAATAAGGCAGAGGTCCTGGAGACATAACATGAAAGAAGCCCGACAGGCACCCACGATGGCCCGTAGGGCTTGCTCATCGGAAGTGTCGCGCCCAACTTTCCTAGATCATTTAGGATTTGGTTCTTTTTGTCAATAAATACCTTCCCTTAGATTTTATTTCGGGGGTTCGATATTGTTACGTATTGTTACTCTAAAGTTAAGCATTATTTAAGTTTTGTGAGACATGATAACACAGTTTTGAGAATTAAAAGATTGTTCTTGATTTATTGAAGTGTTCTTGAGGTTTCAAGATTTTCGGTTTTCTTTACTTATTCTTGTAAGATATAATCATGATCTGTTCATCTAAATCTGATTATCTTCTTACAACCATGAGTTGTTAAATCCATAACTAGGGTTGTGGGAACCATGAAGGATTAACAAAGTAGGCAAAGTACTTAGCAATTCTAGGATGGTGTTTATGCATGTACTGTTCTTCCCTTTACTTTAATTGCTTTTTAACGATTGCAAACATTAGAACTCACCTTATTCTTACTTGCCGAACCAAGGAGGTAATGAGTAGGAAAAGAGTTAGTTATAACGGAGATTTGAGGCTAACAACCCTCATCTAATAGCTTGACCTTGTTCAAAAATAGCTAATCTGGGATCAAGGGTAAGGGTTAGTAAAGCATACACCCATAGCCGGACCAAGGTGAGTGGTAAAATTTATCTATCTAGGGGACCAACCATTTAGGTGAACCTACCTTACCGATCTTGCATGCTAAGCACCAAACTAGTTTACTAAGTAGAACGCCTTACTAAGTAATGATCTCATGGGGAACACTACCCTTGTTGCTTCTCTCATTGATTACAACACTTAAAACTGTTACTTGTTACTTGTTCGAATTTGAATTACAATTACTACTTGTTACTATAAACCCCCCTTTGTAAAAAAATAAACGGCTAAGAGCGGGAGTAAACAAAATTAACCTTACTCATACCATATTCCCTGTGGGATCGATCCCAACTTTTGTTGAGTTCTATATTTGAACATCGATCACTTTATGCTTCTACAATGAGGTATAATTTGGGCGTATCAGATTTTGGCATCGTTTTCAGAGAATATGGTTTAAGATTTAGAGAAATTGTGTTTATTTTACTATTAGTCCGTATTTCCTGATTTTACTTTTTCTATTTTTTTTATTTTGTTCCACAGGTTGCACACTTGTGCATGCCCAGTACAAAGAGTCAAGGTAATCCCCTGATTCCATTA
Organism: Jaltomata sinuosa; assembly: GCA_003996215.1. Taxonomy (NCBI): domain Eukaryota; kingdom Viridiplantae; phylum Streptophyta; class Magnoliopsida; order Solanales; family Solanaceae; genus Jaltomata; species Jaltomata sinuosa. The sequence continues at coordinate 239,554 of QJPP01003382.1, read as the reverse complement.
AATTCAAAACTCCAACGAACTCTGAAAAACATGGTTACAGATGGAGTTTACGAGATACCTCCAAGCCAACTACAATGTGGCTTCTTATGGAACGATCTCACGGTGAAAAGGCCTGTGGGAATTCTCTATGATGTACTTGTAAAAGCTAACACTTTCATATTCCCTGCAGACTATGTGATCCTTGACTGCGAGGTTGACTTTGAGGTTTCCATCATCTTGGGACGCCCATTCCTTGCCACCGGACGCGCTTTGGTTGACTTGGAGACTAGTCAGATGAAATTCAGACTTAATGATGAGGTAGTAACATTCAATGTCTACCAACCTATGAAACATCATGATGACATGCGCATAGTATCAGTTATAGATGTGGTTGATGAGGATCAACTAATAGTTCATGTTGAAGAAAGACTTGGTATTGAAGCACTTGCAGCTGTTATCATGAATTTTGATGGAGACGATATTGAGGAGTATGATGATATGGTAGAAGCACTTGCATGTATGGGGTCCTATACTTACGCTCCGAAGAAGCTTGATTTGGACCTAAACAATCGACAGACACCACATGCTAGACCATCTATTGAGCAGCCTCCAGTCTTGGAGCTCAAAGCACTACCTTCTCACCTTTGATATGTGTTCTTAGGAGCTAATGACACCTTACCAGTTATTATTGCTGCAGACTTAGGTGAAGGATAGGTTGAAGCTCTGGTTTATATTTTGAGAAAGTTTAAGAGGGCCATTGGTTGGTCCATTGTTGACATCATTGGGATTCTGCCTGGAATTTGCACACATAAAATTCAGCTAGACCCAGATTGCATTATGAGTATTGAGCACCACCGTAGGTTGAATCAGCCTATGCAAGAGGTTGTCAAAAAGGAGATCATCAAGTGGCTGGATGCAGGTGTGGTTTACCCTATTATGGACAACAAGTGGGTGAGCCCTGTTCAGTGTGTGCCCAAAAAGAGTGGAATTACTATAGTTCCAAATGTGAAGAATGAGTTGATTCTGATGAGGCCAGTCATAGACTGGCGCATATGCATGGATTACAGGAAGCTGAATGCTTAGACTGAGAAGGATAATTTTCCTATGCCATTCATGGATTAGATGTTAGACCGTCTTGCTGGTAGAGGATGGTATTTTTTCTTGATGGTTATTTAAGATATAATCAGATCTCGATTGCTCCTGAAGACCAAGAGAAAACTACTTTCACCTGTCCGTATGGGACATTTGCTTTCAAGAGGATGCCTTTTGGTCTATGCAATACACCAGTGATATTTTAACGTTGCATGATGTCTATTTTCTCAGACATTGTGGAGGAAACTATTGAGGTATTTATGGATGACTTTTTGGTAGTTGGTAACTCTTTTGATGATTGTTTGGATCATCTCAGTTGTGTGCTAAAGAGGTGTGAAGAATACAACTTAATATTGAATTGGGAGAAATGTCACTTTATGGTCAAAGAGGGTATAGTGCTTGGCCATCGAATCTCCAAGAAAGGTATTAAGGTCGACAAAGAGAAGATAGAGGTGATTGAAAAATTGTCTCCACCAGTTTCTGTGAAGGGGATTCGAAGCTTTTTGGGGCATGCCGGCTTCTATCACAGGTTTATCAAAGACTTCTCTAAAATTGCAAATCCCTTGTTCAAGTTATTGAAGAAGGAGGTGAAGTTTGTTTTTGATGATGAATGTATGAAGGCATTCGAGTGCCTTAAGAAAAAGTTGATCTCAGCTTCCATTATTATTTCTCCTGATTGGTCTCAGCCTTTTGAGGTTATGTGTGATGCATGCTAGTGGAGTGGCGCTAGGAGAAGTCCTAGGCCAAAGATGCAAAAATATTATTCATCCCATCTACTATGCTAGCAAAGCACTTAGTCCTGCTCAAAAGAACTATACGGTAACAGAAGGATAGGAGGTACCTCATGGTGAAGAAGGATGCTAAGCCTAGATTGATTAGGTGGGAGTTGCTGCTACAAGAGTTTGACTTTGAGGTCAAGTACCGGAAGGGCACAAAAAATCAGGTAGCAAATCACTTGTCCAGATTTGAGGAAGAAGCGATGCTGAAGCTGAACGATGAGCAAGAGATTTATGATTGGTTTTCGGATGAGAAAGTGTTGGCTGCCTCCCAAGATCTAATTCCAGGGTTTCCAGACTTTTCCAACTATTTGGCAAGTGATATCATACCTCCTGATATGTCTGTTCACCAGAGAAGAAAGTTCTTATCTGATGTCAAGAAATTCTTCTGGGGGGAGCCATTCTTTTTTCATATGTGTGCTGATACTATGATCCGTAGATGTGTGCCTGAAGCTGAGATGATAGAGATATTAGAGGCTTGCCATTCATCCCCTATTGGGGGACATCATAGTGGTATCTAAACTGCTCACAAGATCTTATAATGCGGATATTACTGGCCGACCATCCATAAGGACACCCATGATTTTGCTAAAGGTTGCAGTAGGTGTCAAAAGGAAGGAGGTATATCAAGGAGGCATGAGCTTCCTCTTACTCCCATCCCTGTGATCGAACTGTTTGATGTATGGGGTATTGACTTCATCGGCCTATTTCTGATGTCAAATGGGAACCATTACATTCGTGGCTATTGACTACGTATCTAAGTGGGTGGAGGCAGTTGCGCTTCCCAGTAATGAAGGCAAGTGTGTCACAACGTTCTTGAAAAAGAACATATTCTCCAAATTTGGTACTTCGCGAGCGATTATTAGTGATGGAGGCTCTCACATCTTCAAAATGTTATTTCATACTTTACTTGAGAAGTATGGAGTGAAACACAAGGTTGCAACCCCCTATCATCCCTAGACTAGTGGGCAAGTTGAGGTTTTCAACCGCCAGATAAAGTCGATCCTGTTTAAGACTGTCAATGCAAATAGAACGGATTGGTCTCGGAAACTAGATGATGTTTTGTGGGCATACCGGACTGCATACAAGACACCAATAGGTATGTCACCATATCAACTTGTGTTTGGGAAGGCATGTCATCTACCTGCTGAGCTAGAGCATAAGGCCATGTGGGCATTGAAGAAGTTGAATCTAGACTGGTCTGCAATATTATTTCAGCGACTTGGGCAGTTGAATGAGTTAGATGAGTTTTGCCTCAACGCATATGAGAGTTCGGCCTTGTACAAAGAAAAGATGAAATTGTATCATGACCAAAATATTGAAAAGAGAGATTTCCAGCTGGGTGATTTGGTCCTGCTTTTCTATTCCAGACTTTGCTTGTTCCCTGGCAAGCTGAAGTCCAAATGGATTAGGCCATTCAAAGTGGTACCTGTATTTCCACATGGAACTGTAGAACTTGAAAACTATGAGGGCAAGAGGTTCAAAGCGAATGGGTAGCGTATAAAGGCTTATGTGGGAACCGCAGAGGAGCTGAAAGCTGTGAAATTATGGACTCTTGGTGAATTTATGGTAACCAAGGAGCTTGATAAAGTCTGAGTAATCACGTGACCTGCGTCGTGTCGCGACATTAAATCAGGCACTGCATGGGAGGTAACCCATGAGGAAACTTGATGAAGTCTGAGTAGTCAAGTAACCTGCATCATGCCATGACATTAAATCAGGCGCTGCATGGGAGAAAAACCATGAACTAATATTTGTTCAAATGTGCAGGAGTTGGTAAGATTGAATAAGGAAGAACTGCAGCAAAAAGGGTTCCCACGCCCGTGGGAATAGGGCGTGCCAAAAGGAAAATAAGATAACTTGGTCTATCCAATTCTCACGCCCAACACGATGGGCCATCGCGACTCTAACGGGCATGAAAAATGGGGTGAAGCCAAGAAGAGCTCAAAATAATCCACTGGCCTATTACCACGTCCCGACATGATAGGACGTCGTAACCCTGACGAGCATGTGAATTAGGCCTTTGACGCCTAGGTAAGTTACCCACGACAGGACGTCGCGTGGCCCAAGGGCGTCGCGACTGCCCATCATCTGGGTCGGTCAACAGGGTCAATATTTTTAAAATTCTTTTAATTTTTGGTGATGACCCGACCCGACTCAGAAACCCTTTCCCCTTTCCCCGCGTCTTAAGCAATTTTGACCTTATTCAATTAAGGTCAAACCAAATCAAACTCCCTTCTCCCTCATTCTCTCCCACTTCTCATACACCCACGATCAACTCTCACTAATCATCTCCTCATCAACACCAATTATTCCCTAAATTCCCATACACTCGTACAAATCACAAGAACACTAAGCAAGTTCACTCAACCATCCAAGACTCAAGTTTTTCATTTGTGCAATACCAAGAGTAAGTAAATTTTCTCATGGTGTCAATTGCTTCTTGGTGTGTGTAAGCATCTATGGGTTTGTAATTGAGCAAAAGCATCTTGTTGCTTGTAATAAGTAATGAAAAAAAATCAAACCCTAGATGTGAACTTTGCCTAGTAATTGCGTTTTGTGTGTAAACATTGGAAAATATTGGGAGTTAAGGTTGTATTGTTTGTGTGAATAGAGCATAGTTGTTCTTTTTTATCAATTGTGTATGATGTTGGGTTGGGTGAGGGGAAAATCATGCAAGTAAATGAAAAAAGGGAGGAAATTTATCCCACGGGCCAGCTTGATGGGACGTCGGAGGCACGATGGGCATCGGATCAGGGCATTGGAAATGGATCAATGCCTGAGAAGTCTTCTGTCCAAATCCAATGCCCGATCTGATGGGATGTCAAACCTCCCAGGCCCGTGTCAAGAGGTAGTGGGAGGACAACATATCCTTAAAACAACACTGCCCCATTCCGATGCCTTACCCTATGGGATGTCGAACCTCCCATGCCCATGGAAAGCCATTGTAGGAGGAACAAAATACTAAAATGCTTCACTATCTAATCCCGATTCCCTGTGCCATGGGCCGTCGGACCTCCCACGCCTGTGGAAGGCTGAAAATTCTGAAAAATTTGCTAAGTGTTGAAATTTTTTTTGCTTGAGTTTTTGGGTTCAGTTTGCTAACATTGGTTACCTGCAGGTACTATATGGAACCACCAACTCCACTATGATGAGGGGTCGCCTGAAGGATCAATCTGATTCGGAGGGCGAGAAGAGCGATTCAGACAACCTCCCCTTCGTCCATATGACTAAGATGAAGCTGGTGGTATCATCTCCTACCCAGTCTGAAGAAGAAGGAGGTGATGCACCTGAGCAGGAGCAAGCACCGAAGCATACTTACTCCTAGTCTGAAGAGGGGGAAGAGTCATCTTCGGGATCAACCAGTTCAGATGAAGAGAGCGATGCTGCTCCCACACCAGAAAAAGGAGAAAAAGAGTTTGCTATCCAGGTCTCTAGTGGTATGGAAACTGAGACTGGCTCGGGAGATGGTTTAGAGTCCAATTCTAAAAAGGAGGAGGAGTGTGATGCTGAGTCTGAGACAGACGAAACTACTCCTGAAAAAGAGGCGACCCCACCTACTCAAAAGCAGCCTGAAAATTCTCTTGCTCCCACTTTACAAGATATCTGACTTCGGGAGCTGACAAGGTGGAACATCAAAGGGTCCAAGAAATTTTTTGATTATGGGCTTGAGGTCACAGCAAGGGGGCACCTGAAACGCCCTATTGAGGAGGAGTGGATGATAGACTCCTTCAAGCTAAAAGAGTTCCCTAAACTTGAGGAGTACTTCTGCCACTACAACTTGGGATGGACAAGCAAGAAGCTCCCTGATTATCAACCAACTATCGTGCGGGAGTTCTATGCTAATTATCAGGCGATACATGAGAGTCAGTGCAGAAAGGGCCAAAAAAATGCTAGTTTGCCCGCTCTTGAGAGCGTTTCTGTGAGAGGTGTTCCGGTGAACATCTCCACTGAAACCATTAACAGGTTCTTGTTTGGGCCTGAATATGTTTTTCCGACCAACACTACAGAGTACGACCATCAGTACACAAATGAGACTGAGCGTACCAAGTGGTTGGTCAAAATCCTCACAAAGACCGGCACTCCAACGTGGTTGCACCAAGACAAGCCACAAATTACAAAGGCCTTTCTGACCTTTGAGGCAAAGTTTTGGTGGGCTCTTGTGCGATTCTAGCTTATACTGATGGGTGGGGACAATCAGTTTACTATTGAGAGAGCAGTTCTGGTTGCCAGCTTGTTATCCAAATACAAGCCGAATATCGAAAAGATCATAGCTGAAGAGATCCGGGATAGAGTCACCAAGATTAGCTCATCATATCCATTTCCATGCCTCCTGATAGAGCTTTGTGGAGATGCGAGTGTGCCTCAGTATTCAGGTATTGATCATGCAGAACGTACTACCCGAACCCACCATCCGGAAAGGTCCAAAGATGATAACAAAGTTTTGGGTCTGGGTAGCACCTCTGAGGCAACTGAACTAATGACTATCCATGATGCATTTGTGTTGCCACCAGAGATGGTACCCTATGTGACTTGTTTTTTGACTCCTGAAGGTAGCCTGAATGAGGAGACTCCATCTGCGCAGGCAGAAGCTACGGTTACTTCGAGATGTCAGCGCATCACTCAGCTGTTGACTCCTCGCAGGGTTGACATATCCATTCTTAAGAGTGCGAAGGCACCTTCCACTTCTACTGCACCTACTCTAGAGGATCCAGACTCAATTTATGCTTTTCATCTGGCGAACTTCGCCAATACGGCTCAAGCTACTATCAATCTACAAGAGCAGATGAAGAAGTTTTCTCAGCAATTCTAGGCTATTGTTGATGCCTCCATACAGAGAGCCATCGCACCATTTGTTAATGTGCATGGCCAGATTAATGCATTGGAAGAGAGGATCGATGCTAATTTAGATGAAATAGGGTCTGCTGAGTTGACAGAGATGCAGGGGAAGATTGTGGTGTTGAGGGTAGATGTGGATGAATTAAAGGGTCGTCCGGACTCATATGCTAGAGCTCCAGTAATCTTGCCAAAGGCTACATTTGAGCCCATGATTGACTTATGGGACTATGCTAATCCTGAGCTCCGCCAGCAGGAACCTGACAAAGATAGTGAGGCACCAGATACTCCTTCGGAGCCTAAGAAAAAGAGGAAGAGAAAGGATAAGCATGTCCGTACGGAGGATGCACCTCTTAGCCCAAAGTCTCTGAAGAACAAAGAGGATAGAGCTGCGAAGAAAGAGGACGCAAGAGCGCGCAAAGAGTCCCTTTCCAGCCATCAAATTGAGGTTGATGTTGTTGGTACTGGTGGATCGGCAAGTGGTGTTGCGGGCACTACAGAGGTACCATATTTAGACCCCATTGTGGGAGTGAGTGTTGATGATGATGCTCAGGCAGCTGCTATTGTTGATAGGACTACGGAGGCAGCTTCAAGTGTGGAGAAGAATGCAGGAACCAATCCAGCAGGCCCGACTACTACACCCGATGACCGCACTTAGGTGCCACAGGTATACCTTGTATCCCTTGTTCAGTTGTTTTAGTGCATTGGGGGCAATGCATAACTTTTTAGATGTGGTGGGGGCAGTTATCATCATGTGTTTTTTTGTAGAGTGTTTTGGTGAAGTATGAGTAACCAAATACTCGCGTCGTGCCGCGATGTTAAATCAGGTGTTACATGGGAGGCAACCCATAAGGGTATCTAAAAGGTAACCGCATCCTTGGAGATTTCTTGCCTGTGTTCTTTCCTTAAGAATTTTTAAGTTCTGTTGAACCGGCAAGTGTAGAATAGGATGTGTGTTTGTAGAAGTAAAATATGAACTGAATGCAACCATGGTTTTATTTTAAGAAATTTTGTGAAAAAAAATGGAGACCCCTCCAAATTTTTATTCAATAAAGTTGTTAGGACTGACTAAGACTGCGCACCGGACCGGACCGGAACCACCGAATCGGAATAGACCGGTACCGGACCGGACCGGTACGACCCATACCGGAATGGGACCGGTACCGGAATGAACCGGACCGGTACAACCGGTATGGAAACCGGATTCCATCCCATTCCGGTTAAACCAGAATGTACCGGTACCGGAATGGACCGGACCGGACCGGACCGACTGGTTTATCGAGTTTTTTTTTTTTTTTAAATTTTGAATTTCAAACTTAATTTTCAAGTGGTAATATATAACTTAAAAGTTTTTATAACTTATAACTTTAAAGTTATTTATGTTTTAAATTTTTATAACTTATATAAATTATATTTGAAGTTTATTAGTTTGTTAAAGTTTTTGTTTTTTTAAGTTTTCTTATTTATAAGTTATAAGTTTTATTAAGTTATAGTTTATCTTTATACTTTATATATATTTTTTAAGTTATATATTTGAAATGTTTTAGTTTGTTTAAAGTTTTTTATTTTTGTAAGTTTTCAATTTATAAGTTTGTTTAAAGTTTTTTATTTTTTTAAGTTTTCAATTTATTAGTTTATGTTTTCAATGAATAAATGTATAAAACTATAAAAGTATAAAAAAATGATAAAAATTAAAAAATAATCCAATTGATTCAAAATTTCAAACTAATATTACAATTTACAACTATTAGTAAAGAGCCTAATTTACGCAGCCACCTTCTAGGAAGGGTTCTGTTTCAACTTTCAACTAAGCCTCGAATGTAATACTAATAGTTGTATAAATTTATAAATTTATCTTCTAAACTTTATAAAGTTTCAGCTTCTTCAACCTCAATTCCTGGTAAAGCTGCTTGACGATCTTCAAGTTCAGTGCCATCATCACTATCAAATCCAATGAGGTTATCTATGGCTTGTTCTGCTACTTTTTGCAACTTTGGTCTTCCAACGTTTCTTCGCTCGGCGTTGATCCAATCTCTAACCAACACCGATACCTCCAAACTGTCTTCTGCTAAGGAATATCTATGGTCTCCAATTTGAAATCTTGCCGCGCTGAAAGCTTGCTCCGAAGCAACTGATGATCCTTGAATAACTAGCACATCTCTCACCATCTTGCTAAGTTTTGGAAAGAGTTCTTCACGACATTTCCACCAATCCAATAGCTGTGGTATGCCATCCGTAGTTGGAATATTATCAACACCCTGTTCAAGATACTTAGAAAATTCACATTTATTAGAAAAATCAAGACCAAGATGTGATCTTGCTTTACCATGGACACCTGATCTTGACGTAGAAGTTTGAGGGGCATGATCAAGATTTTCTAAGGTCACAATATATTTGTCATACATTTTCTTAGCCCAAATTTTAATACTATCTTGACATGTTATTAAATTTGGTGTTTCTTGTGGTGAAATATTTAAATTAGTATAAATTTCTCTAACTAAAGCTTTTGCACCAACTTCTTTATATTCCGGGTTAAAAAGAATTGCAGTTAAATAAATTTGGGGAATAGAAAAAAAATATTTTTTAAATTTTTTAATCATAGCTTCAATAGAATCCTTAAAATATGAATTTTGTTTATAGATAGCAAAAAGGCATGAAATATTCCAAATATGTATTAAAATTTCACTAATAGTAGGATAATATGTTCCAAATTATTTTTTGGTAGCATCAAAAAATGATTTTAAAAAGAGCTTAAGTGCTTCTACTGCATCTCAATCACTGTCCGCAAGTTTATTATCAGGATAAGCATTATGACTATTAAACATCATAGTAATAGGCTTTTTATACTTATAAGCAACTTCAAGCATTTCATAAAAAGAATTCCATCTAGTTTTAACATGCTTTAGAACTTTTCTAAATGGAACTTCACACAATTTACAAAAATCTTTATATTATTGAATTCTACTATTATTATTCATATGAAAAATCCAAAAAATTGCATTTTCAACTTTATCAATAGAACTATCAAATACCCTAATACCATCTGTCACAACTAAATTTAATATATGTGCACCACATTTGATATGAAAAGCATATTTACTAATTGGACAAAGTCTAGTCTCTAGCATAGTCATAGCATTTAAATTAGCAGAAGCATTATCTAAAATAATACTAATCACTTTATCAGTAAGATAAAAACGTTGTAAAATTTTTAATACACTTGAAGAAATATAAGTACCACTTTTTTTGTGTTCACAAATTTTATAAGCGATAATTCTTTTTTGCATTATCCATTTATAATCAATTCAATGTGCAGTAACAGTTAAATAATCAAATCCGTTAGGACTACGACCCATATCAGTGGTAATAGAAGCCCTACAATCCATCATATACAAATATTTACGAAGATATTGCATACGTTTTTCATAAAATTCAAAAATATCTCTTTTTACCATGCTTCTTGTAATACCTTCAAAACTGGGATAAAATGTATCCCGAATATATCTTATAAAACCATCATGTTCTCCAAAATTAAAAGGCAAACCACAAACAACAACCATTTTAGCAAAATTTTCACAATCACGATCCCTATTATAGGGCCGTTGTGAAACATGACCAACAGGGTTTGAAGGATTTAGTGAAGTTTGAATCATGTTTGACCCGCCAACAGAGGGTCCAACGCTAGAGCCAGCATCACCTTGACTAGCTAGATATGTTTGCCACTCTCTCGGATGTTTCTTAAGCAAATGAGTTCTTAACCCCCCAGTCGAACCTCCAATAGCACCAGATACATATTTCCAACTTTTTTTACAAAAACGACACATAGACACAGTTTTTTCTTCATTTAAAAAACAAAATTTCCACACAGCTGATTTTAAAGGACGTTGTGGTTTGATCTTACTCCTCACTGGAGCAATAGGGGGAAGATCAGCTCTAACTTGAGGATTATCCTGAGTTGGAGCTTCGGGAATAGTGGCGGCGGGGGCAATAAAGGGACTAGTCGGTGTATCAGTTTCTTCTAAATCATCATCCTCATGCATTTCTACTTCTTCATTTAATTCATCTTCTAAATCATTATACATTCTTTCATAAGCTTCGTTGGGAATAGGGTCATCCGTAGTAAATGGAAAATTAGTTTCATTAACATGCGTAAATTCATCTGTATTAAATCTAATTTGAGGAAGAGCAGGGCGGAGAGAAGAACTAGAAGAACCACTACCTATTTTACCCTTCACATAACTTTTTGTTCTTGAAATAATACCTTTTTTACCGATTTTTTTTTAGATGGATCCATAATATAATAAAATATAAAATTAGAAAATTAAAATAAACAAATCACAAGTTCACAAATCACAAATTCACAAATAAATCACAACTAATAAACAAGAATAAAAATTAAAAAATTAAAGAGTGGAACGAATATACCAAACGTCTGTCGTTTAAAAACAGACGATTATAATCGAAATTTGAAGAAGATTGCTTCTCCAAAATTCATCAAATTATACTTCACTTGCAAAATAATAACAATAGTTATAGAATTTGTAAATATTAAGAGATGAAAATTGAGAGAGAATGAGAGTTGAATGGATGAATAAAAATTAAAAGGGGAAGGGGTATTTATAATGAAAAAAAAGGGGGGCTGTTCGGGGGGTGCTGGGGGGTGGGAGGGCTAAAATAGCCGTTGGGTGGCTGAAATAGCCGTTACCCAACGGCTGCCAACGACTATTTTCATTAAAAAAAAAAATCGAAAATCCCGCGTTGACCGGTTGACCGGACCAGAACCGGTTTGTAACCGGTACGAACCAGTATCAGTTTACCGGTATGAAACGTCAAACCCGATCCGTTTCGATCAACTACCGGTACCATACCGTTCCATCCCGGTATGTACCGGACCGGTACTGGTACCGGAATGGACCGGAATGGTACCGGTCCGTACCGGTCTGGCGGGCAGCCTTAGGACTGACCTTGATGGATATGTAAATGACAGCATGTATATAACTGTGATAAGTAGCTTAAGCTAAAGCATGAATTTATAGCTAGCTAATCTGTAGTCTAAACTCTGTGCCATGTGCGAGTGAGCTGCTTAGTATCTGTTCTTGTTGTACTGTATCAATCTAGAACTTGCCTAGTTAGTTTTGCTGTGGTTGTAGGATAGTTTGGTTCGGAAATGATCATAGGCCATTTTTTAATAAGTCCACTTAAGCCAAATGACCTACCAAATGAAATTATGATTCCCTTTGATCCCTGAATTTGAGCCTAAGTTAACCCTTTTTTTTGTTAGACTGTCACCTTCCCTATTTCCTATATACTTTTGTTTTGGCCCTGGTCACTTCTTGGACATTGTGTACCTCAACTTAGGCTAAAAGCCTGAGTTGAGGGTGGCTACTGTAAGGGTAAGTAGGAAGATTGGGTATGAAAAGATTGGGTTAGTGTTAAAAAGGAAGATATCAGGTGTGGTTTGTGTGCTACAAAAGAAAGAAAAACAATGAATGAAAAGATAAAAAAAATATAAGTGCAAAAGTGCAAAAAAGCCACACCCAAAGCTTGATGAAAGCGAAAAGATAACAAGAAAGGAGAACAAGGGAGGAAAACTTTAAGGTCTGAAAAGTGAAGAATAAATAAGTAATTGTAGTGTCAAGGAAGGCGTAGTCACTATTTACCCAAACATACCATTCCCGTCCCTAAGCCTACATTACAAGCCTAACAAAGTCCTATAGTGATCTTAACCAAACCGTTTGAAAGCCAAGGCATAGAAAATAAGGGCAAGCCTATGGTATTGTGCATGTACAACTTGAATTTTTTTGTGAAAGTGAGTGTATTCCCAGTCCCTGTCTGTTGACTGCATTTTAGTATGAGCGAGACTTCTTTGTTGTGAGGGTACTAGAGTAGATTGTGATTGTTAATTGATTGGTATGAATGTCTGGTGTGTATGCCATCTTGCTCATGAATATCATGTTGTCATCCATGGATCCGTCTTGTATTATTTTTGATAACTTGAATATATGCACTGGTTTTTAAACTGATATGGAGTGGGTACTGAGTTTATGGATTTAAAGGACATTTGAATCATGTTGCTGCTGTAGTTCCTAGTTTACTTTTACTTAAGCCTCGTTTAAATTTTTGTTTTTGTTTGTTGCTTGAGGACAAGAAAATATTCTAAGTTGAGGGTGTTGATGTGCCGGGATTTCACGGTATTTTCGACGCTTAAAACTAAGAATTTTGGGAGTTCTTAAGTGTGTTTTATTGGATCTTATGTCGTTTGTTACATGTACAGGGAAAAGTATTAAAAAAATAAAAAGATCAAAAAGTTGCAGATTTCTAGGTGAAAATACATGCCCCACGGACGTGGGATCTACCACGTCCCGTGGGAGAAGGCGTCAAAATGGACCAGAGAAACTTAGAGACAAAACCATCTCCCACGGCCAGCCACGACGGAAATAGATCCAGCCACGGGCTGTTACTCTGGCCCGTGGGACTGGACCAGTGAAACTGAGAAGCAAAGTCAAGCCAGACGAGCTGGCACGATGCCCGTGAGAGACACGATGGAACGTCACAGAGACCGTCGAATTGAGCCAGTGGAGATTGGAGAAACAAGCCTGTTAGCTGACGAGCTGGCCATGACGGGCGTGGAAACCACGATGCCTCGTTGCAATTGCCCGTGGAAATAAGGCAGAGGGCCTGGAGACACAACATGAAGGAAGCTCGATGGGGACCCACGACGTCCGTCGCACGCACGATGGCCCGTGGGGCTTGCCCATCGGAAGTGTCGCGTCCAGCTTTTCTAGATCATTTAGGATTTGGTTCTTTTTGTCTATAAATATCTTTCCCTTAGGTTTTATTTTGGGGGTTCGACATTGTTACATATTGTTAGTCTAAAGTTAAGTATTATTTACGTTTTGTGAGATATCATAACACAGTTTTGAGAATTAAAAGATTGTTCTTGAATTATTGAAGTGTTCTTGAGGTTTCAAGATTTTCGGTTTTCTTTACTTATTCTTGTAAGTTATAATTATGATCTCTTCATCTAAATCTGGTTATCTTCTTACAACCATGAGTAGCTAAATCCTCAACTAGAGTTGTGGGAACCATGAAGGATTAACAAAGTAGGCAAAGTACTTAGCAATTCTAGGATGGTGTTTATGCATGTACTGTTCTTCCCGTCGCTTTGATTGCTTTTTAACGGTTGCAAATGTTAGAACTCGCCTTATTCTTACTTGCCGGACCAAGGAGGTAACGAATGGGAAAAGGGTTGATTACAATGGAGATTTGAGGCTATCAACCCTCATCTAATAGCTTGACCTTGTCCGAAAATAGCTAATCTGGGATCAAGGGTAAAGGTTAGTAAAGCATACACCCGTAGCCGGACCAAGGTGCGTGGTGAAATTTATCTATCTAGAGGACCAACCATTTAGGTGAACCTAACTTACCGATCTTGCATGCTAAGCACTAAACTAGTTTACTAAGTACAACGCCTTACTAAGTTATGATCTCATGGGGAACACTACTCTAGTCGCTTCTCTAATTTATTATAACACTTAAAACTGTTACTTGTTCGAATTTGAATTACAATTACTACTTGTTACTATAAACTCCCATTCGTAGGAAAATAAATGGCTAAGAGCGCGAGTAAATATAATTGACCCTAGTCCTACCATATTCCATGTGGGATCGACCTCAACCTTCGTTGAGTTCTATATTTGAACATCGACCGCTTTATGCTTCTAAAAAGAGGTGTAATTTGGACGTATCAGAGGAGCGGGTGGGATCTGGGGTGGGGCTAGACAATGGAGATGGTGGCGGAGAAAATCTGCGAAGGAGGGGCGGGTAGTGGGGATGGTGGTGGAAAAAAAATATGTGGGGAGGGACGGATAGTGTAGATGGTGATGGAGAATGAAGTTATGTTTAGGTGTGAGGAGTGTATCTTAATAGGAGAATATTTCAATTTTTTTTTATTGAGTTGTGTAATTTTTTTAAATTATAGTTGTATTGAATTGTTATACTATCTATGTTTGCCTAGTTAAATAATTTTTTCTATTACAAATGCATTCATCATTAATATACTATATTTTGTATTCGTATTATTATACACCTTATCAGACAATTCCTAAAAGCATTGAGAATTGAATAGTAGCAAATTGCGAACTTTATTTTGTGAGCTTTGAAGAAACAAAATCAGAAGGCTATTGTTGTCAGTCAGGGGCAGGTCATCACTCACCACTCCATATATTCAATTTTCTCCTCGTATTATTGTTATTTTAGATAAAAGAGATTTTTTCTCGAAAGTGGAAACGTCAAATTCTAGACTAGACTCGAATATTTTAAAGGTTGAGTAAATTTCTTGAATGATCACTTATATTTGGATAATTGTCTATTAAATTATTTTTATTTTTTTAGGATTATAATATCACCCAAATATTTTTATTTTTCTCAGAATAAACTTAACTAATAAAAATCTCCTTCTTTCTTAATTGAATATCATGTTACATAATTTTTTTTAATAATATATTATTAATTCTTTTGACACAATTAAATTATAGACCAGATAAAAAAATAATACAAAGACACAAAAAAAATTCTACACTATTCGATAAAAAATAATACAATATCCTTTCATCATTTTGCATGGTGCGTGTAAGTAATCAACACAGACTTTTATAATAATAATAATCTTTAGTAAAGACATTTGTTCTTGTGATTTGATACTTAGAGCTTTGAATATCTTTTTTTTTAATTGTTACTAGCTTTAAACTATGTTATTCTTCGCTTTTTTATATAAAAAAAATAAAAAGCTTTTCAATATTTTGAGGCCGATTCTCTAGCTTGATGTCTGCATCATAGAGAGAAAATCAAGTAAACTAGAAGATGAAAAGTGAGTTTATTTAAAATAGATTATTTTGGCATGTTAATATATACACGTGACAATGGTAAAAGGGAGACGACTGAATTGATGAATATGGGAGAAAGAAATAAGAAAGATCTGGAGGATAATCACGAATGAAAAATAATGGGAGTAAATTGAGAGATGAGTTGGAGTAAAAGATATACTACTTATTTTTATCTTGTTTCATTTATTATTTTGTTAGATTGTGATAGAAATCTACTGATATATATTGAAAAGTAAAAACTATTGGTATAACTTGTAATATTCAATCTAATATAGTATATATATTTTTTTTTCCCATTAGAATTTTTTTAAAGATAAAATCTTCATTGTTAGAGTAACAATCTTTTACATTATAAAATTGTTCAGAAAATATTTACAAGTAAAAGCTATAAAGTATTTTTAGCATTATTAGAATTGTTGAAGACCAGCGTAAATTTAGGAGAAGAATTGTGTTAGTAGTTTAAGTCCAGGAGCAAAATTGTGTTAGCATTAGGAGTGTCTGTATTGTTGCCATTATGTAGCATCAGCAGGAGTTTACTTTGTCACATCCTATTTTTTATAATAAGACACGACTTCAGGACTCAAAAAATAATTGTTTGAAAAATAAGAGAGTCACCACCTAAGAAAACATATTAATTATTGAGCATATTAGTCTACAAAATCAATTAAATTCTAAGTAAAGATTCAAATTATTTTGAAGGAAAGGGGTGAGACATTCTTCAGAATCTATAACGGTAGACCCCGACTGAACTCATTTTTTAGGTGAATCTCGATTGAACTCATTTTTTCAATTGAGGAAACAAAATCATTTATGTAAATATAGTAAGGATAAAACATGCATAAAAATTAAGTAAAACATTAATAAAGATGACCTAATATTTGATCATCATTTAATCAAAATGAATAAATACAAATAAAGAATTTATAAATTTTTCAAATTTTAATTTGAGTGTTTTCTTCGAGAAATAGCTCCGAGTACCTGTAGAAATACTTAGTAAAATTATTAGTATTAGACGAATATTAACCAAAATGAATTTAAAATAATAAATCAAAAATACAACTCGTCTTATATACATTAAAGGCCTTGAAAATCGATGAAAATTTCTTTGTCGATCAATTAAATTGATACTTGATATAAGATAATTGAACTTAAAAATAAAATTCATCTTTTATAACAAGGAGGCCTCGAAAATGGACAGAGAGATTTTTTTATTGGCCACTTGAACGTAGTATTTATTCAATATGAGTTAACAATCCAGAAAATAGCCAAAATGGTAAAAATTATATAAAAACATTCTAATCTGGCAACAACCAATAATAAAAAAGACCATAATAAAATAACATTACATAATGAAAAAGTTAGTTAGTAATTGAAATAGCAGTAGCACGATAAGAGAGGGACGATGTGGAGCTCCCGTAATGACGATATGAAGCTCGTCGAAAATCAACAACAATGTTAAAACAAAACCAACACACTCATACACAAAAAAACAGAGCATTCATGGTGAAATAAACACACAAAAACAGAACATATTTTCTTCGGAAAAATCGAAATAAACACTAGAAAATTATAGAATCAAATCAAAAGGGGGTCATAGGATGTTTACCAAAGAAGAAGAACAGTCGTTGGATAAAACTTTTCCGGCCAGATCTGGAAGAAACGACATGATCACCGAAGTACTACCTGAAACAGATCACATAACGTGAGAAATAACAAGGGAAAGGTGAAAGAGAATGGGCTAACTGTTGTTCATGGTGGTCGGGTTGTGGTTGATTTCTTCGGTTCATCGCAGCTTGAAGCTCCTCGCTGGAGCGGTGGAGAAATCAGAGAGATGGGGGAGGCGGGAGTGAAAAACAGAGGGGATTCGTGGGTTACTGGAGTTGGATAGAGAAGAGAAAGGATTGAGTGAGTTGTGGTTGTTGGTGGCTCGCTGGTGGTGGAGCTTCAGTTAGGGATGTAAATAGGGTGGGTTAGGGTGGGTTAGGGCGGGGCAAGCCTTGGCCTACTAAGTTTTTGGCTTGCTTTGCCCTGCCTTGTTTAGCAAGTCTTTAAAAAGTTACCCTGCCTCACCTTGCCATGCTAACTCCTACCCCGCCCTGCCCCATTTTATTTTTTTCATTTCTTCTCTCCTTACCCAATTTGGCACATATGGAGAGTGTTCCTAATGTCTAGTTGAGTTCAGTAGGAAAAAAATTCAGCTACTATGATATCATTGATGAACATCAAGGCCATGTTTTGACAGAAACACAAGGACTATACAACCCTTTCAGCTTTGTCAAAAAAATAAAAATAAAAATACACGTCTTCTAGCATTTGTCAAATGAGCACCATTTTTGAATAACTTATATGCATAAAATTTCCTCCTAATTTCTTACTTTTCCTTGAGAAAGAAAATGGAAGCAAACAAAGATTCTGTCTTCCCAAACACTATCAATGAGTTTGCAGTTTGAAATTTGAACTGATGATGCTGCACTAGCTGCAATTGTTATAGTTAAATCCTCTACTGTATGCTTTGCTTAATAACTCTCAAAAACATATTTGTTAGCTAAGTTGCTCGGACTCTTGGGTGTGGGTGCGTGTGTAGAATTCGTACCCGATCTGATCAACCGATTTCAAATACTTTGATCAAAATCGACGGAGAAATTTCAAGCAAATTCAATGATTTATGTAATCAAAATAAAAGCTAAGGTGAAATGAAGAAGAGGGAATACCTTGTATATTGAAATTTCTATGTCATACTTTTTTCTTTTATCTCCTTCCAAGATTCTCCCCTTGATCAATATTTTCTCCCCAAGTTTTTCACATATTATTTCATAATTTAGGTTTTATAACTCTACTTTTAGATATTTGAATTATATTTAGCCGAATTTCCGCACCCGTATTCATACCAAAATTCATGTCCTCGAATCTTCGCACGCGTATTCATACCTAGATTCATATTCTCGAATCTTAAAATTTAGATCATGAAGGGTCCGACCTCTAGATTTGCACCCATATTGAACACCCACACCCTAGTTCGAACAACTTAGTTTGTTAGATACTGATAACTTAAATTCATAATTTCATTTTATATGCTAAACACTGATAACCTTTTTCTTTTTCTCTACTATACGTGTTATAAATTATTTATTGACCTTCGGAATATTAGACACAATATGTGGAAAAAGTTAATTCAAAATGTTACGAATTAGATTGTCCATCAACATTGCCAACATTCTGAATTTTTAGCCTGCAAGCGAAACCCAAACCTGCCCTGCCCCATTAAAATATTTTCAAAAATATCTTTTGCCCTGCTCTGCCCCGCCTCATCCTATTTAGAAGCTACCCTGCCCTGCTCCATTTAGAGTTTTCCCTGTCCCGCCCCGCCTCAATTGCCATCTCTAGCTCCAGTGGTGGTTTTGTTGTTGTTCGTCGATAGTGACGAGGAGAGAGAAGGATCATCGGCGTTGGGGCCTGGTTGTTTGACTGAGTTTGCCAAGAAAAGGAGCTGTGTGGCGGTGGCAGAGCTCATTATTATGAATATAGCCACGGTAGAGGACTCAATTAAATTGTTGTCAAATTACATATGGAATCCCGATTAATCAATAGAGCATGTGCACACTGATGCTATATATAGACAACGAACAATTCCATTAGGTTTATGCAAAGACTTAAGTTATTTTTTTTATTAGCTATTTTGTAATAGCACTTCGGGACCTTCCGTTTCTATTTTTTTTTTTTTTTGCTCTCTGGTTGAAAATTATGCTTGTAAGTTCCTTTCACAATCGATCCAAGGCTTAATTTGTTACATTGGTGCTCTCGTTGACCTTCCCTCCAAATGGGTGATAATTTTCATTCTTCTACCATGATCCACACTCAATTGAGCACCCTCTCTGAATCAGTGATGGCTCTGATCTGCCAATTTGACGAACTTAAGTCCTCCGCTGCTTGACTCGACAATGCGTTGACATCATGTTCAAATGCAATTAGTGAGTTGCTCTTAGATGACCAGGCTATGGCTGAACTGCTTAATGTTGATAATAGCAATGAGGTCCAGTCATTTGATGGATGCCGTCCTCATTGAGTATCAGCAACGAGTATTTTTTCAATCCATGTTGCGGCCACTTTACCCGGTATGAGCGTCATTCTTCCTCATTTTTCTTCCACTGGTCATTTCTATGTCAAACCAATAGAGTTCAACAATACATACACTGAATGTGGAGAATACTTGACAATTGAGTCTGAAAATCGAGCGACCATTTTTGCAGACCAGGTGTTTGATAAAAATTCCCCAAAAAATTTATTTGCAAACGAGGATTCAGTTATAGTTTCTCTTAGTTACCATGATTATCTAATGAGCAGTGAGACAGAATTGAATAGAGATACAACTTTCCTTCGAAACCTCCTAAACCCTCGCCATGGACGTGAACTTGCTATGTACAACTGTTGTTGGCTTGACACTGGGCAGCTACCATCTCTAATGACACTGACAAGAACTGTTCAAAGCTGGTTCCTATGTCTTGGTAATAAACTCGCAACTGCAAAGGTTTTGTTGCTGAGCTTGTATTAGCTGTAGAAGCTGGGTAATCAAACTCTGTGGACCAGATGTCTACTCCACGGATAGGTTGATAACTACACCAAAGATTGCAGGTATTGACCTTTCTATTGTTGTTCTCACACAATACCTACCTTTTGTTGATGATGTTGGAATCAAACTAGATGGAAGTGTGTGGATTTTAAACATTCTGATGTTGGAATCAAACTAGATGGAAGTATGTGGATTTTAAACATTCTTTTCACTACTGCCTTGGGTGGTGTTATAGTACATTTTGTTGTTCAAATAGAAAAGATGAGTACTGCTTATGTTGTGGCGGCATGTGAAAGTGACATCCTGATTATGGATGAAATCACATTTATACATCAGATTAAATGCTTACAACTTCCTTTTGATTCTGTGTATATGTTTCACATGCTGTTGTCATTTTTCCCTGTGAAATGTGTAATAATTTTAGGAGTGGCACACATATTGATTATCCTTTCATACCTGCTGACCATGTTGTTAAGTCTATTTCGACCAGTGCATCAGCAAAGTCTATTGATGCATATGAATTTCTCCATTACCTCTATCTTTGCCCCTTCAATTTGTCTTGGCATCTAAACCGCAGCTGCATCATCACATAGTGACAAAAGTACTATTGTACTCGGTTATTACAATAACTAAATACCACAAGAGATGTGCATGTTTATTTGTGGTATAAATCTAATATTGAGATCGATCTAACAAAGGGTCTCCTGCAAAGTGACAATTGATCCGGGTTTATCATCTTCTCTGCTAGCCAAGCATTTCATATTTTTGTGAAAAGTCAATGTGTAAAAATGGCGTATGGACGTTTGGAGAACCCTAAACTAACTTGCAGCAATAATATAAATCAGAGAGCTGATGTAAACATGAATTCTGGTATAAGCTTTGTTCATGGTCTTCTCAATGATGGTTCTCAAATTGAGAAATGGAATGCTAGTATGTTTGGACGAACTCAATCTAATGGTCTTAAACACCTTCATTTGCCTAGTGATAGTGCAATGATTGAGTGGGTATGCTTGGTGGTGCTGCACTTCATCATCAAGATCTCTTTTGTTGTTTTAGATTATTCTTCTAGGATGCTTGACATGGAATTTGCGCACCTGGTGTTTGACAGAATGTTGGCTTGTGAAGCTTTGGAAGAAATTCATGCGCCTAATCGAGTTTTGTGGTCTCGTGGTGGGTTGTTTTTGAAATTGGAGATGGAGATTTCATGGGATACTGTTCTGCATCAAATGTGTTCGATTTTGGGAGCTCAATTTTCAGGATTGCAACTTGCACCTTTCATTCCTTTGTCGTTGATTAACGATAATCAATTTACTTCTCTAGCTCAAGTAGTCTGCTAATTTTTCAGAGAATAGTTACAGTTCCCAAATTATATTATAGTTCAAGCTCGAGGAGCACAAAGTGCGAAGGTGGAGTCCGCTAAGAGGATAGGTAAATACGACATGATGAAGCTCATTACTGAGCTTGAGGAACTGATTATGAGTTTGTGTGATAATATGCAAATACCCTGGTTTGGTTGTTGTTCTTTAAATCTATTTGTTCACAATATTGTAATTTCTTTGTATGTTTAACGAGGTTGGTTGAACCACAAGCAAAGGTTCTTCAGTGCACTGATTACACCTGATTTTATAGCAGCATTAGCACGGACACTCATAGTTATAGATATTGCAATGCATACTTGTGAAGATGATATTTGAACCCGGTCTATGATTGAGAGTGAGCTTTCATTATTTCATACAGAAGATAAATTGATTCTGCCTTGTATATTAGCCTTGGATTTAGCTAGATTTTTTCTTGAATCTGGAACAAGATGCAATGTGGCTCTGCTTTTATGCTGTCTACTGGCGGTAACAAATCATTTATCTTTTCACGTGATGGATTTAATTTCTTTCTTATTGTCATAGCACCAATAACTATTGAATTTTCTAATAATGAGGCAGTTTCAGTACTTACTAGATTAAATGGTTCAGATTTCAATCAACAGGTATTAGTGCATGCTTGATGATCCAGGATGTCAATGATGTTCAGCACAAGTTGGCTGCCCTTATTTCAAAAGGTGAGCTTGAAGGGAAAATGAGTGATGTCTGTATGGCGGTGCAGGCAAGTCTGAGTTAAGTACATCACCAACTAAACCATTTTTCTCACTATCATGTATCATTGTAGTCTTTATAAATCATGTTAGGTCAAGGCTATCAACCTTTGGAGGATTTGGAGACCAAAGTGAAGTTACTGGTCCAAGAGAGGCTTTGATAAAGCCCCTTGATGCAAACTTGTTCAGCTGGTTGGTAGATCAAATGATTAGAGGCATTACTTTGGCAACTGAAACTTCTGGGCAGGACATCATTTGAGCTGCTAGCACAGATAGAAATGAAAAGGCCAACCATATGATCTTCGTGCTACTCTATTCGAATCTTGAGGAAAAGATTCTTTATAGGGGGTAGAGTAATGTTATGAATATAGCCACGGTGGAGGACCCAATTAAGTTGTTATGAAATTACAGATGGGATTGCGGTGAAACAATAGAGCGTGTGCACACAAATACTATATATAGATGATGAACTATTCCATTATTTTTATACTAAGACGTATGTTGTTTTCATTTGATATTTTGTAATAGCACTCTGGAACCTCCCTTTTCTATTTTTCTTTTGCTCTTTGGTTGAACAATCTGCTTGTAAGTTCCTTTGACTATCGATCCAAGGCTTTTTGTTACACTCACCGGAAAAAGAATAAGGGAACAATGTCGGTTGTTTTAGAAAGAGGAAAAGGAGAGAAAAAATAACTTTTAGAAATTTGTGTAAAATATCTGAAAATTTTCACCACCAAAAAATGTGAGAGCATGAAAAGCTTTATAGATAAGATAAAAGTTAAAATCACGTGCAAAATTATGTGTTCAATACCATGAGCTATCTAAAACCACGTGTCCAATACCAAAGGCTATCTAAAATCATGTGTCCAATATCATGAATTATTTAACTTATCTGTGTAAAAAATATGTTCTCTAACTTTCATGTATTAACAGGCTCCACTAAATATAATAATTTTTTTTATCTAATATAATGTAAAAATGTGATTTGAATTAAAGACAATTGATGATTTAATAAAATCACAACAATATTTGTTTGTATGCAAAATGAATGTGACAACAATTAGCGATAATCGAAATTAAATAATTAATGGAGTAACAATCTTTAATATTTTTAAAAATGAGAATAATTATCAATAAATTGTGTTAACATTATAAAAATATTTAAATTTTTTATTTTGTGCTATTTAATGAATATGAAGCCTAAAACTATTTTTTTTTTTGTGAAAATATCATGTCAAAATTGGGTGTCAACAAACGTTACAAAGTAGAACTCTTCTAATGTAATATTAGTAGCCTATATAAGGATATATATTGTGTAGTAGCTAAACACACGAAGTACATCAATAACATTGAGATGTTCTTTTCCTTTCTGTACTGTAATTTTGCACATGGTATGAAAGCTTTAAAGACAAGTCAAAATTAGGCATAAATATCTACTGGAATCTCATAACAGTGGCCTCAAGCACAACCTCTCTGTCCCTCTCAACTTCCTCTCTGCCTCACCTTATTGCTGCCTGTTCAATCAGGATTAAGCTTACTAACTACTTGGTATGGGGAATCCAGATCATGTAGCTTATGCAGGTCATAAAAGTAACCAATTTGATCAAAGGAGAGAGACCAACTGAAGCAAAATCAAGTATCACAGATGGGAAGAAAAAAAGCTATTGAAGGCAAGGAGAAAGAAGATTTGGATAGTGTTTGGGAAGAGAAGGATGTGTTGTTGAGAACATGGATCTCAGATACTATGACCGAGGAGAGCATGTATCTCATTGTTACTTTGTTCTACATCCAAAGAGATATGCGAATGCTTAGAAGAATCATATCTTCAAGTAGCTAAGGAAATTGAATTTCAACTCAAACAACCACTCCAGACCATCAAGTTGTGAGCCAGAAAACTTGATAAATGTCTGAAGAAGATTATTAGATATCTGTACTATTTTTTCTTCACTAGAATTTTTTCACTGAATTTTTTCTAGTAAGATTTTAACGAGGCACATTATCTATCAAATAGACATTCAAGGGGAGAAGCGTTATAAATGTCATTGTAATATAGTGAATGTCTATTTTGTATGTTTCTTTGGAGAAAAGTGATAAACCATAACTTTGGGACCAAACTAGTTTTTCCCTATAAATAAAGGGGATTTCTTCATTATGATTCATCCCCCAAGAGAAATAAGAAGTTTTTCCTCTTATATCTAGAATATTCTTCTTCTTAATGTTTTATTATTTCATAATATAGAATGTATCTTTACTTTATTAAATCACTTAATTATGATAAAGTTGTATAAATATCCGACGCCGGTATGTCTTAAACCAGTTTAAGCATATGTTTTGATGATATTTCAGAATATTTTTTTGGTACTCAACTTTGGATTAGGGGTGTGCATCGGTCGGTTCGGTTCGGTTTTGTATATTATCGGTTTGGTTTATCGGTTATCGGTTTGTAAATATGCAAAACCGATAACCAAACCAATAAGATATTCGTTATCGGTTTTTGGTTAATCGGTTTTTGATCCTTAACGGTTCGGTTATCGGTTTAACCGATAAGAAAATGCTCCTATAATATTTTAATTTCTCTTATTTTCTTCTCAAGAGTAATAAGAGACTCACTTTCATGCTAGCATCGAAATTACAGCTATATAAAAATTAACAAACCCCCATTAAGATCGAAAGATCAATATGGTTATTACCTAAAATCAATACTTTACACTTTTACTTTCTTATAAGTAGAAAACTTGAATCAGTAGCAACCGGTAGATTCTCTAAAAAATAAATAGCATGACCACACGAATAGGTAGAATGCTCAAAACCAATACTTAAAAAAAGAAACAACCTACTAAGACAGAGAGCATTAAAATGACAAAAAAATGAAAGGGTATGATATTTTAAAAAATTCTAGACAGTCACTATTATAACACTAATGATAAAAATATAATCTAAATAAGCTTATTGGGGTATATCGGTTAACACATTTAACTAAAACCTTAAAACCGATACCAGAAACCGATAGCCCAATAGAAAAATTGTGACAAAAACCGTTTAAAAACCGTTAACCCAATAACCCAATACCAATAAACCAATAATATTTTTATCGGTTCGATTTATCGGTTAAACCGGTTTTTGCACACCCCTACTTTGGATGATATATTTAAAGTATTAAATGTTGATAACATTGTGCAAGCCATATGAAATAATAGTTGAAGGATTTAAAAAGTAAAAAATAACTTCTATCTGAAAATGACAAAATTTATTTTTTTCTTTTGAAGGAATTTTTCTATAATTAACATCATAAAATATTAAAAAATAATTTCAGTGGGAAATACATTTTAAAAAAACATCTTCCATTAAGCCAAACAACTGTAAAACATATTAAAAATTACATGTTATAGATATAGAGTAGAGTTGTTAAAATGAGCTAATCCAACCCGCCACCTAACACAATCTTAGGTCATAGATTTTTAAAGATTTTTGAGAAATCAAATTGGGGTGCAGTAAGGATTGAAGTTTCATAATTTTTGGAAACATATTTACTTATTTTAAAAAAAATATATAAAACATGATTTATACTCATAAATTCTAAAAATTATCAAAAAATACTCATAAGTTTGATACAAAATTATTATTTTTATAATAAACTAGATAGTACATTATACAAAAATTATTACTAATCTGTGTTCATAATACAAACCAATAAAGTTTTATGTACTGGAAAAACATAAACTTATATTTAGAAAAATATCTGAGATCATTGAATTCATTGTGTCCTTAAGAAATTTAATTTTCTCATTGTACCCGAGGAGATAGATTACTTTCTCCCAGAATAAAATGGATATACCTATTATTGGTGTAGCAATACCTCAAACTCCAATAATTTCGCCAAACTCAAAGTCAGTAACAAATAACACAAAGACTTGATATTTATGTATAAGAAAATATGCAGAAGAATTTCTGAAAATTGATGTAGAAATTGAGGGTAAAACCTCTCTATTAATAGCCAAAAAATCTGAGTTGAAATGGTACAAGAAACACCTGTTCAAAATAAGTTTGGTGTCTGTTCGGAAGGAACATGTTTGGTGTCTTTTCGAAAGAAACAAGTTTTTTCTAAATTTTTGTTGAAACTTATACCGAAATTAATTAATTTTTATGAAAATAATATCAAAAAATGGAATAAATAAATAAATAAATTTGGTCCAAAATTTTATTAATCAAATCATTTGACCAAATCCAAATTCAAATCTGACGCCGAGCTGAGCGACGACGATGATGCAAGAGAGAACTTTCTTCTCAACTCTCTGTTAGTTAGAAGAAGTGTTTCTAAATATAAGCATACTAGCCTTCCTTTCCACCACCAATGAAGAAGAAATTTTCTACCTAAAAAGAACTTAGCTTCAAATTTTCATTCATATCTACACTTTAACTCTAACAACCCCCCACATGAATGGGAAATGACTATATGATAAAAAATAATGCAGAAAAAATTATGTGATTCGTAAATAAGAATTAATTGCATCTAGATAAGTGAGCCTTTGTTTGAACTTTTCATAGAGAACATATATTGAATATACTCGCTCAATCGATAGATTTCGATCTTTGAATCGTAAAACTTTGGTGTATACCTAAACAACATAAGTCACACAAGTAACCCTTTATTATCTTTATTTCTCACTATTTTATTCATTTCAGCCATGAACACTGCCTGATTCATAAGTGCATAGAGAATTGACCTTACAGAACTCTTATTGAAGTGGCTTACACTTCATACTTACATAGGTGATTTTTAAATATTTTATTTTATAGATACACTAGTTGATATACCCCCTGACTTAGAAATCATTAAAGAGTCATAATAGTTTATCCTTGATACAGAACGTTGTCTCACTAAGAGAATGGAGCAAAAAAGATTATTTTAATAATGTTAAATCATCATCAATAACTTTATTTGATCTCATTGAACCTAGATCTTAGGATCTTTGATCTTCTAGGTGAGTTACCACCACGATGACTTATCCTCGGTCATAGTCCTATTTTCTTCGATGATCTTTTAACTAGTCTCTAGTTAGGCCTTTTGTAAGTAGATCTGATAAATTATCTCTTGACATTATGTTGTCAATTGTGATAATTCTATTAGATCGCGATTGTCTAACGGTATTATGTATTCATCGTATGTGACAAGACTTTTTATTATACATAACACTCACAACCCTTCCTAATGCTTCTTGGATACTGCAATGTATGTATATAGCGGTCAACGGTTTGGGTCAAAATGAAATATCTTCTAAAAATTTAGAAGCCATTCAGTTTCTTCACTGGCCCTGTCTAAATCTATGAATTCAGACTCCATTGTAAAGAGGGCGATACATGCTGTTGGATGATTTCTAAGACACTGCTGGATAAAAATATATTGGCTTGTGAATTTAATTTCAGTTCATCCAGTGATTTAATTTGTACCACTATATCCTTTAATAACTGTTGAATACTTGTTGTAACTCAGAGCAAAGTTGTCAGTATGTTTCATATACTCCAAAACTCATTTTACATCCATCCAATAATTTTGGTCGAGATTAAATGTGTATCGACTCAATTTGCTTATAACATAAGTTATATCTAATCGTGTATCGACATACCTTTCGGCTGTTTCATATATATATTTCTTTCTCCAAATATCCATTTAAGAAGAGGCTATTTTCACATCCATTTGATGGATACATGAAATCCAATGCTATTAACTATTAACTCGAATGAATGTAATCCTTGTTATGTAACAACCCATCCCATCATTATAGTCTCGGCTAAAGTTATCCCTAGGATAAGAGTTGGTACAATCTCAAGCTAGGGTGAGTTTTGATGAAAATATGATGTTGTATGCCTTAGAGGTGGATTATGTCTCGTGGGGTAGTATTTGATAGGGTGACATCTATTTGTGTATAGTCGAGTGGTTTAGGATCCTATAAGAAGTTTTGGGATGGTGAACGGGTTCATAGAACCCTGGTCTTGATGGTTATCGTGTTAGGATCAATTCGTGATGTCTAAAAATCAAGATTGTATTGTGAAATAGGGAGTTTTGAGAGGGTTCTCGAGTTTCTATTTTTGAGACCGCTGCAGTGAGTGAAGTCTTGCTGCAGCGAGTCCGCCGTAGTATTACATTTTCTACCATAGAAAGCCTGGCAAATGATCAGAGCTTGCCGTAGCGAGCCAAGTCTCACTACAGTAGTCTCAGTGTAGAGAGAAAGCGACTGTTGCAGCGAGAGACGAGGTCAGATTACCTGAGTTAAGGTAGTTTTTTGAGTTTTATTTCACAAACTTCCAAAACTCATTCTAGATATCCAAGAAGGCGATTTTCCCAAGGCTAGGTATTTTTCTTCGTTCGAGGCAAGTTTTTTCATAAACCTCTTTGTTTAAAAATCATTAATATTTATAGAATCGTTAGATTATGGATTAATAGTGGAATTCTTAGGGTAGAGCCCTAAATGCATGTAAAGTGGAAAAAATCCTATGGGTAGGTGTAAATTCATCTAGACTTGATCCTAGGTTGTTATTTTATACTTCTTAGCATGAACTTAGTAATTCTAAACATGATTTAAATGGATTGGGAAATTTGAGTTCTATAAAAGTGTGCCCTTTAGCATAAAAATAGTTTAAAAATGGAGTATTGGGGTAGAAACTCCATGAATATTGATCATATGTATAATGTGGGATTGATGGATGATAAATTGACTCTTGAGAAATGCTACAAACCTCAAGCATATGTAGAGTTAGTGGGTTAAATTCTCAAGGCCTAAAATGAAAGAGTAAATGATTAATTACTCTCTATTGTTCATCTATCTAGACTTTGAACGCTCTGAAGCGTTGAGGAAGGGAAAACCTATTGTAAGGTAGCCTGTGGTTTGGAACTCTTTAGTTGAGGTAGGTTATAGTTTAATTGGAGTTGAGACTTGATTTAGTGCTTGTATATTTTTGAATTGAATAACTTGTGCTTGGTCTTTGGACATATTTGAGTTGATCGCTGGAATTATGTTAATGCTTGAATGAATAAGCTATGTACCTTGAAAATGGTTAAAGAACTTGTAATGATAAGTGTACATGTGATTAGTGCACTATGTTATATCCTGAGAGATAGAAACTTAGAACCATAGGTTCATAGGTTGAGGGGTTGGGTACCACACCAGTATGGATATGATACTGACTTTATTATTGTGGAGAGGGTATCTCATGCCAGTATGTATACTGATACTGACTTTATTATTATGGATTGGGTACCATGAACTGGTATAGTACATGGACCCTAATACGTCCCCTGCAGGTCATGGCTAGTTGGGCAGAAATAAGTCCCTTTAACATATGTGTACACATTTACATTTACATTTACATTGTTGTTTGATAATGTGAGTTGAAAAGGAATATTAAGCTAAAACTAAGGGTATTGAGTTAAAATTGTGGGAGTGAGATGTACATAGATCCCCGTGAGATATAACTGTTGAGAGTATGAATACTTGAATTGTTATTATAACATTCTGTGACCTTTATGAATTGTTATAGAACTTGATTGGTTGACTTAAGGTGATTATTTATTGACTGAATTTCTTGCTAAGTATTAAAGTACCTTTCTACTCATTATTTGGTTTAACTATATACTTATTATAAATTGGGTCGACCTATGATGCCTATCAATACATAGTGGTTTGTACTGATACAACTCTGTGCTCTCTTTTTATTGTGTTCAAATCATATTCCAGATGCTCAAACGTGACTTCACCTCTAGGTAGGACAACTGATTTTGATCCAACTGTGAGCACTACATCTTTAGGCTGCCATGGATCTTCACTTGGATTACTGTTCTTCTTTTGAAAGATGGAACTCTTTTTACTTGATTAGTTTTGGACATCTTAGACATACTTGGATTTGTTTAGAGTTCTTGTGCAATGACTTTCGAATCTTAGAGAAAATGTAATAGATAGTGATTTCTTCCACACTTAGAATATTTGATTAATATTTCAGTTAATTACTTTAATAGAGTTGGTTTTATTACTATATTGCATAAAACTTGTTAATTGTTGGGTTAAGGTTAAAGTTAGATGGTTCTCCTACCGGAGGTTTAGTGTGAGTTCCACCCACGGCTAGTTGGGTCGTGACAAAGTTCGTATCATAGACCTATATTTGTTGATCTCATTATACAAGAACATGTCTAGTAGAGTCTTGCGAGATAGTACAGAGACGTCTGCACTTTTCTTCAAGAGGCTACAAGACACTCGAAAAACTCAATTTCTTCTTTCTTTCGTGCTATTACTTGATTCCAATTGGTATCTGGTGATCCAAATTAGTATCTGAATTCTTCCACTCTTATTCTCGCAGATGGTGAGAACACATACAGTGGGAGTGAGAGTTGAGGTACCTAAACTGACCATTGAGGCTGCGGTTTATGGTAAAAGGCAAGTAAGAGGGAGAGGCAGAGGAAGGAAAGTAACGACCTCTAGGGGTAGGGCTCAGGATGCAACATCGGGTCAAGAGGGGTCTGCATCTCCTCCCCTACAAGATCATCTTCTTGAGGTTGCAGAGGAGGAAGCATTACCAATTCAGGAGAATGAGACTGCACCATATCAGGGAGGTGCAACACCAATATAGATGTCTTTAGCCATGATACAGTAGGTTTTGAGATTTTTGAGTGGGTTGGCAGGGAATAGGGCTACACCTACAGTTCTCAAAGTGTAGTATCTAAGACTGCATCATACTACTACTATGGGTACTCGGATGGATAAGGCATCATATATGGGTATCTTCTCGAGGCAGGTAGCAGGTTCGGCAATGACCGGGGATAAGCATGATTTATTCTATAAGTTTGTCAAGATGAAGCCTCTGGTACTCCAGGGTCTTGAATATGAGTATGCATATAATTTTATTATTGACTGCCATGAACAACTTCATAAGATAGGTACAATCGAGGGGTATGGTGTGGAGTTTGTCACCTTCCAGCTTCAGGGTGGTGCTAAGATGTGGTGGAGAGCCTATGTGGACTGTAGGGCTACTGAGTCACCTCTATTGACTTGGCATTAGTTCTATTCTATGTTTTTAGATAAATATGTCCCACATACTCTTAGGGATAAGAGGAGAGATGAGTTTGCCAACATCAATATCAATGAGGCTAGGTTCCATTTGTTGTCCCGTTATTCACTAGAATTGATAAATACTAAGGAGGAATGGATTTGCCATTTTGTTAAAGGGTTGAACACAGGTCTTCAGATCTCAGCTCTACAGATGGTATTCTTTGGCAGGTCCTTTTAGGAGGTGATTGAGTTTGTAAAAGTGCTGAGAGGGTTAAGCAGGTGTAATGACCTGTTTCATCATTATAGTAGAGTAAGAGCATAAGTACCGATCTAGAAAAGTCCCTAAGGTGAGAGATGATAAAATTTCATGCTAGGATGAGCTTTGACAAAAATATAGTGTTTTGTGCCTTAGAGATGGTTGAGGTCTCGTGGTTTATGTAATGGTAGTGTGGAGTCTATATATGGATAGTTGACTATCGTAGAATCTGGTAGGAAGTTTCAGGATAGAAATTGGGTTCATAGAACTCCAGTTATGGGCGTTGCCACATCGGGATTATTTTGTGATGTCTAGTAAATGAAGTGTGTTGTGAAATGAGGGGTTCGGGGGTGAGATTTTGACATTCTGGAATTTAACATACATCACAATAAAGGGCACTCTCTTTGCACTAGCCATCGTGATGAGTCATCCTCATCGCGATGAGACTCGGGCCACCGCGACAAAGATGCAGGCAGTTTACCTGCTCTTTTTCTATTTTTCTGGGTTATTTCCCCATAACTCCTACTTCATTCTAGAGCTCTAAAAAGTGGTTTTCTCAAGAAAGTAGGGCATTCTCCTTCATTTGAGGTAAGTAACTCCGTAAACCTCTTTGTGTATTGATCATTAATCTTTGTAAGGCCTTTAAGTTGAGGATCAATGGTGAAATTATTGAACTTGAGCCCTAAAAGCATGGAACTTGGGGAGAACCCTATGGGTAGGTGCAATTTCACATAGAATTGATCCTATGATGTATTTTTATGATTCCTAACATGAAATTATTAGTTCTTAACATGATTAAGACTAGTAGGTAACCTTGGGTTCCATAAAGGCAAGAACTTTAGACATAAAAATGGCTAAAAAGGGTTAACTTGATTAGAAACCCTTTTGGGTATTGATTCTATGAATGCTATGAGACTAGATATTGATTAATTAACCCTTGGAGAACACTACAGACCTCAGATAAGGGTAGAATTAGTGGGTTAAATTCCCAAAGCCTGAAATGGAAGAGCAAGTGATTAATTACTCTTGTATAATTATTGTTTATAGACCTTGAGCAATTCAAAGTGTCAAGAAAAGGCAAGACAATTGCAAAGTAGCTTGCAGGTGGTAATTCTTCACTCGAGGTAGGTTATGGTTTTAATTGGAGTTGAGACTGATTTTATTATATGGTATGTGGTTTAATTACGTAACTTATGATTGGTCTTTGAACATATTTGAATTGCATATATTTTCTCATTATGCTTGGATGAATAAGCTAGATGTGCAGGAAGTGATGAATGAGTTGAGATGAATAAATGTAAGTGTGTTTTGAGGCACTATGTATATTAAAGAGGGATAGGTCTAAGAACCTAGTTGCAGTGATACGGATGTTGATATGATTACTATTGATCAGATACCATGTCATTATGGTACATGGACCCAGGTGTGTCACCTGTAGGTCATGGCTAGTGGGAAAAATAAGATCCTTAGCATGTATGTACACATTTTTATTTAGCATTGTATTGTTGTATGGTCAATCATGGTGAGCTGGTTTTGTGAACTAAAATAAGACTAGAGGTACTAGATGTGTTGAGGAGATATAGATATACAAAGGTTTCACATGTTGTAATATGAAAGTGAACTCTTTTACATTCTTATGATAGTACTCAGTGACTTTTGTGAACTTGATATTACTGCTGTTGATTTGATTTGAGATGATTATCTGTTAACTGAACTAATTTCTAAGTTTTGAGGTTCCTTTTACTTATTATTTGATTTGGCTATATACTTTTTCTAACCTGAGTCGACCTATGATACCTACCAGTACATAGTGTTTCGTACTGATACTATCTTGTACTCTTCTTTTGTTGAGTGCAGGCTATATTCCAGAGACTGATACGCAACCTCAACTAGACTAGGCGATTGACCATAGATCCAAGGGTGAGCACTAATTCTCACGCTACCATGGATCCTCTTCGAGTTGTTGTCCCTCTTCTGGGAAATGGAACTCTTATTATTTATTATTTATTTTGGTTGTTTTGAATATCTTAGACATTGTTTGGATTAGAGTTCTTGTACAATGTCTTTCAGTTCTTAGGGGATATTTTAGTTAGTTTAATTTTCCGCATTTAACAATATCAGTTCAACATCCATTATGTTTTCTATTAAGATTGGTTTTGGTCTACTTCTTTTAAAATTGGCTAAGTATAAGGTTAAGCTTTTGGTTAGTTGGTTATCCCACCGGAGGGTTAGTATGGGTGCCACTCACGGTCATTTGGACCGTGACAAGCTTGATATCTGAGTCCCGAGTTTGTTGATCTTATCATACAAAAACGTGTCTAGTAGAGTCTTGCAAAATAGTACGGAGATGTCTGTACTTTTTTTCAGGAGGCTACAGGACTTTAGGAAAGCTCAACTTCCTTCATCCCTCGTGATATTACTTAATTCTAATTGGTATATGACAAATCCAAATTGTCATCTAACTCTTTCACTCTTATTCTTGCAGATTATGAGAAAACATACGTCAGAGGCTAGAGAAGCAGCGCCGAACTAGTTGTTGAGGCTGTGGTTCATGGTAGGGGCAGAGTGAGAGGCAGAACTAGGGGAAGAAGGGGTGCACTCAGCAGGGGTGGAGCTCGAGCCGCAGCACCAGCTTTGGAAAGGTCAGCATCTCCTCCCCAGCATCAACATCTTCTTGAGGTTATGGTGGAAGAAAAGGTTCATGTTCAAGATACTGAGGTAGTATCAGTCCATGGGACAGGGGGCGACACCCATTCAAGGAGGTGTAGCACGTCTTGATGTCATCTGATATTATCCAGTGGTTCTGAGTTTTTTTAGTGGGCTGACATGGAATAGGACTACTCCTGCAGTACCCATGGTACATCATCCAGTGATCTAGCATGCTACAACTGTATCTCCTCGAATGGATGCGACTTCTGAGATAGATATGTTCCTCCGACCTGTGACAGGCTCGATAATGATGGGTGATGAGCATGACTTTTTATGCAAGTTTGTTAAGATAAAACCTCCGATATTTTATAGAGTGGAGTCTTAGGATGCTTATGAGTTCATCATTGACTATCATGAGTGGCTACACATGATGGGCATTGTTGAGAGGTATGGTGTGGAATCTATTTCTTTTTAGTTGCAAGGGGATGCTAAGATGTGGTGGAGAGCATATGTGATATGTAGGCCTATTGGGTAACTTTCTATGACTTGAAGTTAGTTTTACCAAGTGTTTCTGGAGAAGTATGTTCCGCGCACAATGAGGGATAGAAAGAGGGATGAGTTTGCCAAGATTGAGCAGGGAAATTCTTCAGTGGCAGCTTTTAGAACATGCTTTCATGCTTTAGCTCATTACTCTTCACATTTGATCAATACAGAAGAAGAAAGAATCCACCATTTTGTGAAGGGCTTGAACACAGGGCTACAAATTTTACCTTTACAGGTAGCATCTTCTGACATGTCTTTTCAGGAGGTGGTTGAATTTATGAAAAATATTGAAGGTGTAAAGCAAGAGGGTCAAGCAAGAATGGCTTTGAAGAATCCCCAGTATTGGGGCAATTTTTAGTGGTCAGTTTTTAAAGGTTCAGGGTCTGCGGGGATACTTTATGCACCCCATTCAGTCTGCAATGCAGGTTTTTACTGAGGGTACATCATGGACCAGTCAGCCTTTATTAGAGTTTGGTAGGTATCTCACTTTATCTGCTCTGGCACAACAACCTACTCTTGATCGTACATGCTATCTGTGCAGTGAGTTTGGTCACTTGAGGAGGAATTATGCTTAGGTTTGACACGTAGTCCAACAGTAGGTTCCTAGAGCTCCGGGTTTAGCAGGTAGAGGTTATGGGTATGATAGAGATTGCTGGGGTGGTCACACATCTGGTAGAGGTGGAATTCAGCCCAACTGGGGTGGTAGTATTGGTAGAGGAGTTAATCAGCCCAATATGGGCGGTGGCCAGACAGGTGGTAAGAACCACTTGTATGCTTTTCTAGGTAGACTAGAGGCAGAGGCGTTAAATGCGGTGATCATAGGTACTATTCTTGTCTGTGACCCTATGGCTTTAATTTTGTTTGACCCTGGTTCTACTTTTTCATATGTGTCTTTTGGATTTGCTTAGGGTTTTGATAAGATATGTGAACTACTTGATTTTCATGTTAATGTGTCTACCCAGTAGGTGATTCTATAGTTGTGGATAGGATCTTCCGTGCTTGTCCAGTTACTTTTGTGGGCTAAAAGACTTTGACAGATCTAATAATACTAGACA
The DNA here is from genome assembly GCA_003996215.1 of Jaltomata sinuosa. Classification (NCBI taxonomy): domain Eukaryota; kingdom Viridiplantae; phylum Streptophyta; class Magnoliopsida; order Solanales; family Solanaceae; genus Jaltomata; species Jaltomata sinuosa. The sequence goes on along the minus strand of QJPP01003382.1, from coordinate 203,792 downwards.
TGGTGGATTTCGATATCATCTTAAGAATGAATTAGTTGTCTCTCCACTATGCTATTCTGGACTATCATACTATGATAGTGACTATGGCTATGCCTGGGTTGGATAGACTAGAGTGGAAGGGTAATTATAGTCCTGCTCCTATGAAGTTTATATCATTCCTTCATGATCAGAGTCTGATAGGAAGGGTTTTTTTGGCATTCCTAGACCATCTTTGGAACACTAGTTCAGAGGTCCCAACTATTGAGTCAATTCCTATGGTGTGTGAGTTCCAAGAGGTATTTTCCACAAATTTGCCTAGCATGCCACCCGACTGAGACATTGACTTTTATATCTACTTAGAGCCGAATACGCATCTCATCTCTATTCCTCCTTGTAGGATAGCACCAATTGAGTTGAGAGAGCTTAAGGCTCAGTTGCAGGAGATATTAAGTAAAAGGTTTATTCATCTGAGTGCCTCCCCGTGGGGTGCTCCAATGTTGTTTGTTAAGAAAAAAGATGGTAGTCTACGTATGTACATAGACTACTGAAAGTTGAACAAGGTTACTATCCATAATCAATATCCTCTCCCTCGTATCGATGATTTATTTGACTAGTTGGAGGGTGCATCAACCTTTTCTAAAATTGATCTAAGGTCCAGATATCATCAGTTGAAAATTTGGCCTTCTGATATTCCTAGGAATGCTTTCCATACCCTGTACGGGCACTATGAATATTTTGTGATGTCTTTCGAGTTGACTTATTCCTCGACTGCTTTTATGGGTTTGATGAATGGGATATTTAAACCTTATCTAGACTCGTTCATTATTGTGTTCATTGATCGTATCCTAGTGTATTCTAAGAGTGACAGAGAGTGATAAGTCGGTAATCTACCAACTTATTGAGCCTTTAATCATGAATTATTGCCATGTTTTGATAAAATTTAGAGGTTCTTATGACCTTTATTGATATGAATGCATGTACTCTTGGTCAGAAGTTGAAAACAAGGAAATGGACCCAAAAGAGCTTGAAAAGAGTTGAAGTATGAAGATGAGCAAAAGAGGTGAAAAATCTGTCAAGAGGTGCGACTGCCATGTGATATGCATAACCCTTGGTGCGGTCTGCACCTCCCTTCGCACGGAGTTCAAAAGCAACAGAAGATTCTGCTGAGAGGTGCGGCCGCCATGTGAAGTGCACAATGCCTGGTGAGGTCCGCACCTTCCTTCGCATGACACTCAAAGATCAATCCAAGTCACTGATCTGCTGGGATAGAGTTGTGCAGTGGGCACAATGAGACGTGCGATTGCACGTCGCGTTGCACGTCTTTAGAGGGGCATTTTTTTCCATTTTTATGTGACGATTTGGGAACCTTCTAGAACCCAATTTGGGCATTGTAATCAATAGCTATTGATAGTCTTAGAGAGTTTTTGATAGTTTTGAGTAGTATTGAACAAGTTTTTCTCTCCCAATGAAAGATAGAGGGTTTCACTCTATTCTCTCCATCTTCAATCTTGGATTCACCATTATTGTATAATTGAGCTTTGATATTGGTTATTAGCTCTATTAGTGAAAAGAAATTTGAATTACCCATGTGGTATTACCTCTTATTCCTTTAGCATGAGTGGCTAGTCTCCTTGCCTAGGGGTGTGTTGATGATGGGTGTTTGAATTCGGGTATGGGTCTTGTTTAATTGTACTTATAATTGCGAAATTGATATAGGTCTAGTGAATTCTTCATGTTTTAACTCTAAAATTAATGGTTGCAAACATTGATTGAAAATTACTTGATTGTTTTCTTGCTTCAGAAAGAGGTTCATAATTTTGGATGAGAATTCACTAGTGGGTACTTGGGATTTCCATTTAGATTGAGGCTAGAAGTAGCTCAATTCGCCGAAAAACACCCATTTAAGAGTCTAAGCTAGAAATAGTATGACTTCCCCAAGCTAAAATTAGTTGGTAATTGTTGAAACCATGGTGCTTGAACAAAGACCATCGAAAATATATTTCTCGGATCGAGATATTGATCAATATAACTAAAATCAATGCTACCCGTATTATTTATTAAGAATTTGCATAATTGAGAAAGTACCCTATCCCATGTTTGAATCCCATTGGATCACATCCCTAGTCGTCCTCTCTCTTGATACAATCCCGTATTTACTTTACTTCTTTAATTGAATTGCGATTATAACAGATTCCCAATTCTCTGATTTCCCTTTTTTTTCCTTTTCTTGTTTTTTTGAATGATTACTCTATTGGTGATTGATATATGACAATCTTATAGGTGTATCTACCATTCTCTATGGGATTGACCCTGACTCCCATCGAAAATATAATTTTTTTTCTCTGACGATCGCTATCGCCTCCGTATGGAGAGTGTTACTTGAGCGTTATCAAAAAAGGCGCCATTGCCGGGAAATTGGTTTTGAGTAGCCTCTTGATTGACATTTGAAATCACTTTGTGAGTTTTTGTTCATTTTTACTTTGTTTTGTGTTTTTTGATTATTGAGTTGGCAACCCATCGAAGTGGGCGACAACGAAAGTAGAAGGATTCATGGATGCAGCCCCCGAACCCAAAATTCAAGGAGGAGTAGGTGCAATCCGCTTACCTCCCACAGTTGGCAATGTGGTGTTTCATGTCACGAGCACCATGCTCTACCTCATACAAATTAAAGGATTGTTTGGAGGGGCTGCACATGAGGATACAAATAGGCACATCGGGAACTTCATCAAGATATGCCATCCACTTATCTTCCACAACATCCCTCAAGAATCCATCCAGCTTTGCTTATTCCGTTTCTCTCTCAGGAGAGAAGCGACAACATGGTTAGAAGAGCTTCCAGAAGGCTCAATCACCACATGGAATGGTCTTGTCAAAGCATTTATGGTGAGATTCTTCCCTCCATTAATAATGATGTAACTGAGGGATGAAATCACTAACTTTTGTCAACTCCAAGATGAACCATTACATGAGGCATGGTTGAGATTTAAAAAGAAATTATTGTTGTGCCCTAATTACGGATTACCGGATAATGTCATTCTCCAAAGCTTTTACAAGGCTTTGAATTCGATGAACAAGTCCGTGTCCAACAACCTCACGGGTGGTACCTTTAGGGATTAACAGTATGAAATTGCCTTAGCTCTTCTATAAATAATGACCAAGATGAATCGTGTTTGGCACACGAGGGAGGCTGATATGCCCACGGGGGTGACCTCATCTATTTTGACAAATGAAATGTGCTGTAAAGATGAGGAGAGGGACGAAACCATGGCCAAAATGATGATGCAAGTTGATCTGTTGGCTAAGCACGTAATGAGGGCTGGAAATACCAAGAGCCTGAATGTTGTGAGCACTCCCGAGCTTAAAACTAGTGATGAGGAGGTTTTTACCATTGTGTATGGGAAGATTTGCTACTTGTCAATGGGTTCTCGGCCCGGGTACTATCACCCAAGGGACAAGAATCAAGGTTCTCGGCTAGGGTACTATCGCCCAAGGGACGAGAATCAAGGTTGGATAAAGGATAAAGAATGAGATGGCAATTGGAGGGATTGTGACAAACAAGGTGATAGATACAATCACCGAAGTTCTAATCCATATGTACCTCCAAATAAGGTCGATACCTTATATCAACCCGCCGTGAATAACCCTGGTCATTCTAAAATGGAGGATATGTTATCATTGGTCTTGAAAAAGGTGGAGACAACAAATAGCGAGGTTAATGAGTTAAAAAGTGAGGTGTCAACACTTCACCAAATAGTGAGCTCACACTCAACCTCAATCAAGCATCTCGAGGCATAAATGAACCACTTATCCACCAAAATGAATCCATAAATAAAGGGGGCACTCCCTAGTAACACCATTGCAAATTTGAAAAATGATGGCCATGTCATGGCTATTGTCAGTAAGAGTGGAGGAGTGAGTGGTGAAGATTGAAGATTGAGGTAACATCATCGAGCCGCGATGTAAAATCAAGCGCTTCTTGGGAGGCAAACTAAGTGTTTTTACTTATATTTTTATCACTTTTTGTTGTTTTTGGTGTTTTTGTAGGAATGCATGATGAGGAAAAATGACCAAATAGAAAAACAAGGAAAAAAAGGAATATGTGGAAGCTCGTGCAATTTGAACAACCCATTGTGAGCATCGCACAGGGCAATGCACCCCAAAACAGAGAGCTGGAAGAAAAATGTCAAGTTGGAGGTGACATGCACTGGGTTGTGCATTCTACACAAGCCATTGTGTGTGTCGCACCTCCAATGCACCACCAAGCAGAAAGCTAGGCAAAATTCTGGACAAAAATTTGGCTAGTGCGAAGCAATATGTGAGCCGCACTTTGGCTTGTGCGAATCACACGTCACGATGCACCAAGGTAAGTTTTTAAATTTGTTTAACCTACCCATTGACCAACCCAACTCGAAGACTGACCCGGTGACCTTTCTCCTTCTTTTTCTTCATTATAAACTGCCACCTTCTCCTTTTCTCCCATACTTCTCCACAAACTTCCACAATTCTCTCTCAAAATTCCCCAAAATCCCTCAAACTTCCCAAATCTTCTTCTCTCTCACCCAAATCTCTCTGCCATCATCACCATCTATCACTGACGTCTTTTCTCCGATCAAAATTTTGGAACTCCATTGTTGGCATTCAAAAGTTTCAATTTGTGCTTCCCTGTCTCTAATCTTCACTTGTCGTAAGTTCTCTAATGTTAAATACATGTTTTTATGATGATTGGGAACTCATATTGTCAAGCATGCTCATTAAATCTGCCATGTTAATTTTGGGTCCCTAATTTTGGGTTATATTGCTGATTTAGCTTAAGATTAACTTGGTAGAACATGAGATTATGATGATGCATGTTGTTTATGATAATTTTTAGCCTTGAAAATTCCTATTTTGGGTGAAGTATGAGTAACCCACTTGTGTTGGTGTATGATTTGGCCCTATGATAGATTGGGTGACATTATTCTTAAGGGCAAATCGTCATCTTCATAAGGTTTTTGTTCAAAATTGATGTTTGGGGATGAAATTGTTACTAGCTTTGTGCCTATGTTCTATTTTGATTATGCTTACGGGTATATGTTATTGGGTGGTGGGCATGAAATTGTTATTAAATGAATGTGCCTGCTGGTTTGTATTTGAAGGCTTGAGGTTCCCAATGATAGACGGGGTAACGTCCTTCTTAAGGGAAAACATTAAGCTATTCTTTTGTTTTTGAATGTATTGATGGATTTTGGGGAAGTCTGAGTACCCAAATGATTTATTTTGGGTCATGATTATGCCTAGCCCTGTTGAAATTATTGGTGGTTGTGCTTGGTGCCAAGTGCATATCACAGATATTGCTCTGCAAATCACATGTGTAACACACAAGAACACAAGGAACAAAAAAGTTCCAACTGTTTCCTTGTGCATTTTACATACGACGCGCAGATCTTTATATGCGAAACACATATGGCGCTGCACCTGGTTGATAAATGATACCAGTTTACTAGATTGAGGGGCGAAGTGCTGTGCGAAATGCACTTTGGCTTGTGCAGTTCTCATAAGCCTTTGCACCCCAAAGTAGAAATAACCTTGGGTTTCTTATAGCTTGTGCGATGTCACATATGACGCGCATCACCCTTGGTGCATTTCATACATGGTTTGCACAAGCCATCAATTACCCAATTTGTTTTTCTCTTTGTTTGCATTCCAATCTATTTTAATTAGTTAACTTCTTTTAGCATTTCTTCTTTTACATATGTCAAAAAAATTACAAAAAGATTTTGCTTTTACTTTGAGTACTCACAATCTCCATGTGCATACTATGTCTTCTAGATGGGGAAACACAGGGCGCAACCCAAAGAAGCTATCAGTTGCGGAAGAGGCGAGACTTTGTTTTGGTGTTGAGGGTATAAAGGTCATCTATGACCGTGAGACAAAAAGAACCTTCATCACAGAAATGAGCTTCAACTTGGCAGCAGTCAAGGATGATCTACCCAACATCCCCCAAAAGTTTGCTGTCTGCCAGTGGTACCCATTCCAAGATATACCCGGAGGGTACTATGAGGAGGTGGTTTGGGAATTCTTCGCTGCCTATCAAGCCATATAGGATTCTAAGGGGTATAAAGGGAATGTAGAGAAATTCCCTAATTTGGACTCAGTCATTGTTCGGGGAAAGAAGATCCTCATCACTCCAGCTGATATAAATGCAATTTACTGGGGCCACCCAATTAAGCCTGCACCTGCCCTCTTGGCAAAGTTGACTGCTGAACCAAAGCCTTATCAAGATATTGCTCCTATTCTTGCTCCTAACACTTCTATCTGGGCCACTATGGGAGGCGATATCTTAAGAAGGACTCTATACTTCAAGGCCCGTCTCTGGTATGACTTTGTCCGCAATGATTTCTGCCCTTGCAGAATGATCAGAAAGTGACTCAGGATGGAGCCATTTTGGTGGCTGCTATTATGACAGGAGAACATGCCAACATTACAGAAATCACAACTATGGTGATAAGGAGGAAAACACGTAGGGGTAGTGACTCATTCCCTTACTCGGTGCTCATCAATAAGCTTTGTGCTAAGGCCGTAATCCCTTACTTCAGTCTTGACATGCTTACCCCTGCTACTGTGTGCTAGACTTTGATAAGAAGACTGACAGGGATACTCCTAGGTTCAAGAGGCACATGATGGATCTCTTGGAGAAAGTTGAGATTGATTAGTCCGACACAGAAGCAAATGCTTGCTCTCCTTCTAGGACAGCTTCAGAAGCACCTAATCCCACAGAATCAGCTGCTGTCCCTAGAGGGACATTTAAAAAGAGTAGCCTCCAGGATATGGTTGACAAGACATACAATCATGATAGGCAGTTGACTGACTTAACTAACAAGCTGCTAGGTTTAATTGAAAAGGCTATCAAGAGGGCAATTAAGGGAGTAATTAACAGTGTGAGCTAGCTTTGTCAGAGGGTGGATGTCATTGAGGGAGCTGTGAAGGAGATCCAAAAAAATGTTGATAAGGCAAAAGGGAAGGCTACGGTTGATGATGCAGATTTGATTGACATGCCTCTCCCCCAGTGCACCCCCGGTCCATTGGATGATTTATTTGTAGCTTATGATGATAAGGACATGGAGTGAGCTGATGATCAGGGCTCGAAATTTTAGCGGGTGATCAGAGAGTCCATACTCACTTCACATTCCCGAAAAGGTGGTGCAGGCACTAGTGTAGAGGCAATAGATGATGATGAGGCTTAGTCCTCCAGGGAGTTGTTGCACCCCTTCCTGACTTACTTTGAGCCTAAATCATTGAAGGAAATGCTTAATTTCATAGGGGGTAGTGCTTATTTTCTTGGTTTGTTGCCCGTGTTGGGCTTGGAGATATTTTTATTGCCCTTGTCGGGCCTTGACTTCTTTATTCCCCTGTTAGATAATTTATTTGGCCCTTATCGGTCATGTTATGGATGATTGTGACATTGCCCTTGCCGGGCCTATTCTTTATTTAGTTTTGCTGATTAGTGCTTAACTGTGCCCTCGCTAGGCTTGATGCTTTTAAATTTTGACTGTGTTGCAAGGTTAGCCTTACATGATTCCATTGTCTCACTACCCGTGCTTTGCAAATGCGCTAGTACCTATGCCGAGGCTTATTTCAAATGACTCATGAGAGCTTAATTTGTTGTCGCCTTGTTAATAGTAGAGTATCAATAAACTCCAAGGATTTTCTTAATACCATGGTTCTTTCCCAAGGAGCAAACGTTTTCTATATTTTTTTTTTCCTTTTATTTTAATGTCAAACCAGGTTAGTTTTTCCCTATGATAGATTGAGAGGTAACTTTCTTAAGAGAAAATGCCAAGTTTTAGTTTAGATCGAGTCCATGCTTTGCTTGTCCCGATATGGACCCACCAAAATTTTTTCTTTGCAAGAAGTTTTTGAGAATTAAAGGAAAGAGGGAAAATGAATTTTGAGGAAAGCATTCTCTTGTCATAACTTGCACACTCCCTGTTTGGCTCGATTAATTCTCAAATGAGTGTGTAATGAACTCGGAATAGCTTGTCAAAAGTCATTTGTCCCAATTGATTTTGAGACTAATGTTGAAAGTTCTTGTGATGTGATGCCTTGTGTGGTGGGGCTATCCTTGGATTGTTGTGCATGTGTGCCATCTAGAACTTGCCCCGAATATGGTTCAAGGCGAAATCATAGATGTGACCAAGCTTGGAAGATCATCTTAGGCCCTTTTTGAAAAGCCACTTCACCCGAATGACTTTTCTTGACATTGATCCTAGTGAACCCCTTTGAGCTTGTGACCTTTCCTTGGCACTTTGTTAACACCTTGACACTTTTTGAAACCTCTATTCTTGCACCCATCCTCCCTAGTGGCTCAAAAGTGAAACATAGGCTAAAAGCCTAGGTTTAGGAGGGGGAATTGAAATAATAACATAGGCAAAAGCCTAAGTTTGGGGGTGTATATACTCAATATAGAGAAGAAAAGGAATGCACTTCAAATGCAAAGTAGCACCTTATGTTTGAATTTAAGATTGCTCCAAATCTAATGCAATGAGCTAATTGAAAAGAAAAGAATTGGTGTTACCAAGTGAAGGTGATACAAGGAGGTTGAATGATCAAATTAAAGGTAAACGCTTGGGTTGTATGAGGAAGAAATAAGGTGAAGTCAAAAGTTAAAAAATGTGAGTAGTGTTCAAAACAATAACAAAGAGCGTTAGGGAGGTTTAGTCACTTGAGCCAAATACAATCCTCACCTTAGCACTAGCCAACATCGTAACCCGCAAGTCCTTAGTGATTTTGAGCTTGGTAACTCTACATTAATTTTGAATTATATGAAGGGAAAGCCTATTATTCGACATGTGTGCACTTGAACTTCCTTGAGAGAGTGAGAGTCTTTTGGTTCTCTTATAATCCCTTGTATTGGGAATTGCATGATCGTGAGTAAGATTCTCTCTTGTGGTGAGTGGTATCAAGCACTCGAATTGAAACATGAAGTCTCTATTTCAATTTAGAGGAATGAATGAGACAAGTTGTGTGGAGAATCTTGAGGTAAACCTTGATGGTCCATGCCAATGACTTGAGAAGCTTGATCTTGTTTTGAATGGAAACATTCTCCTGTTTTTGAATGAGAAATGAAGTCCTTTTGATGAATTTTTTGAAATGATCAATCGCCTTGAGAATGTGGTGGTCCAAATTGAGATGAGCATTGTAGTTGAGTCTTTTTATTTGTTATTTTTTCTTAGCTTTTAGAATAAAGTAATTTTAAGTGCAACCCATGTGTTTTAGAGCATAATTCATTCCTTACTTTGTGAGTAGCTTGCTTGAGGACAAGCAATAGTTCAAGTTTACGGGTTTGATAAGTCAGTAATCTACCAACTTATTGAGCCTTAAATCATGAATTATTGCCATGTTTTGATAAGATTTAGAGGTTCTTATGACCTTTATTGATATGAATGCAGGTACTCTTGATCAAAAGTGAAAAACAAGGAAATAGACCCAAAAGAGCTTGAAAAGAGTTAAAGTGTGCAGATGAGCAAAAGAGGTGAAGAATCTTCCAAAAGGTGCAGCCGTCGTGCGATGCGCACAACCCTTGGTCCAGTCCGCACCTCCCTTCGCACGGAGTTCAAAAGAAAAAGGAGATTCTGCTGAGAGGTGCGGCCGCCATGCGACGCGCACAACGCCTGCGGTGATCTGCACCTCCGTTCATATAACACTCAAAGATTAAGCCAAGTCACTGATTTTCTGAGACAGAGCTGTGCGACGGGCACAATGAGAGTGAGATCGCATATTGCATCGCACGTCTCTTGAGGGGCATTTTTGTCCACTTTTATGTGATAATTTGAGAACCTTCTAAAATCCAATTTGCGCGTTGTACTCAATAGCTTTTGATAGTCTTAGAGAGTTTTTGATAGTTTTGAGTAGTATTGAACAAGTTTTTCTCTCCCAATGAAAGACAGAGGGTTTCACTCTATTCTCTCCATCTTCAGCCTTGGATTCACCATTATTGTATAATTGATCTTGGATATTGGTTATTAGCTCCATTATTGAAAAGAAATTTGAATTACCCATTTGGTATTACCTCTTATTCCTTTAGCATGAGTGGCTAGTCTCCTTGTCTAGGGGTGTGTTGATGATGGGTGTTTGAATTTGGGTATGGATCTTGTTTAGTTGTGCTTATAATTGCGAAGTTGATATAAGTCTAGTGAATTCTTCATGTTTTAACTCTAAAATTAATGGCTGCAAACATTGATTGAAAATTACTTAATTGTTTTCTTGCTTCAGAAAGAGGTCCATAATTTTGGATGAGAATTCACTAGTGGGTACTTGGGATTTCCATTTAAATTGAGCCTAGAAATAGCTCAATTCGCCGAAAAACACCCATTTAAGAGTCTAAGCTAGAAATAGTGTGACTTTCCCAAGCTAAAATTGGTTGGTTATTGTTGAAACCATGGTGCTTGAACAAAGACCATTGGAAATATATTTTTCAGATCGAGAGATTGAAAAATATAACTAAAACCAATGCTACCCGTATCATTTATTAAGAATTTACATAATTGAACAAGTACCCTATCCCACGTTTGAATCCCATCAGATCACATCCCTAGTCGTCCTCTGTCACGCCCCGAGACTACCCCCTAGGCGTAACATGATACTTGGGATCACAAGTGCCCCAAGTTAACCCATGGTCATAGCATACTCAGATAAATACAAGAAAACATAGCGGAAGCATACTAAATGAATATAGGAAACCATAATTAAATAGGAATAAGGTCTAACAAATACCAAATCTAAAGTACGAAATACAATTCTAGCTATGTCTGAAGCCTCTAAACTGTCATAAAGAGTTGATGGTACAAGACCTCAACTAACTTAGAAATCCAAAGAAAGAACATGAAAGAAGTAAGTCTAACACTTTCTAAGAAATCATGAATTGATGCTTAAAAAGAAGACCCATAACTTTTCCCCAATTTGAGCAAGAACTCTAATTTCACAATTTCATAAATCAAAGTAAAACATGGAGTATTTGGGAATAAAGGTGAAATGAATCCCTTATTGAATACCCACATACCTTATTGAAGCTTGCTTGATCTAAGATGAAAAGAAATGAAGGCTTGAACTTGAAGCTTGAGACTTGGAGTTTAAAGGAGTTATTTTTCCTCTTTTGGTATATGAATGAGGAATAATGAAAGACTTAGGCTAACAAGAGTAGAAACTCTACTAAATGTGGCCAAAACGACCTCACTTAAGAGTTAAAAGGGTGGGTAGTTATAGAAATACCCCTGGGATTTAATTAGATAAAAGCATCTAAAAATCTCGGCTTCAGGTTCCACGGGTTGTTTCCACGAGCCTTAGAAGTAACCACGATTCGTGGATTGGAGTCGTGGTTCCTGAGCCAAGATTCTAAGTTGCGGATAACTTTCCACGAGTTAACAGTTTGACCCGTAGAAACTTCTACGGTTCATGGAATCCATTCGTGATTCCTGCTAAGACTGGTAACCGTCAGTCTGAGTTCCACGACTCGTGGAATCATCCACAGATTATGAACTGATGTGAGGCCAAAAATACATATATTTAGTTATTATTTACCTTATATTTAGTCTTTTTATTATCATTTTTGAGCATTGATTTGATGAATTATTTTTATATTGGGTATTTGTATTTGTAGGATTAAATTAGTGAAAAGATAAAGAAATTTGGAGAAGAAACGAATTAAAAATGAGAAATCATATAAGGAAATCAAGTAGGCAGCTTAATGGATTAAATTTGATATATATATATATATATATAATATATATATATATATATATATATATATATATATATATATATATATATATATATATATATATGAGCAGCCCATCAATATGCAATTGAAATTGTAATTCCAACTGAAGCTTGACACATGGCAGTTGCTGAAAAAAGGAGAAACAAATTGAGGAAGCTACTGCTAATTAACGTCACGCATCACTCGGAAACCCAATTTAATTGGGTTTTGATTTTCAATTCCTTTTGGACTCAGTTATTTTATTTGAAATTTTTTTTCTACATTTATAAATAGTCCATAAGAATAATTTTTAGAGGAGACCCGATACACTTCTTTTTACTTTGAACTTTGTAAGCTAGGAAGAGCTAAGAACCGCCGTAGAGGCCGGAGAATTTTGGTTTATTCTATTCTTCTCCTTTATTATTTATTTGTGTTCTTGGATTATATACTTTGCTACTTTAAACTAATTTTCATGATTAATACAAGTAAGTCTTTTATTATGCATTATTCTATGATTCTTGCAAGCATGAGTAGCTAAGTACCATAACTAGGGTTATGGGAACCATGATGAATTAACAAACGTAGGTTAAACAGTAAATGATTCTAGGAAGGTGTTTATGCATGTATTGTTCTTCCCTTCGCTTTGATTACTTTTTAACGGTGGCTAATGTTAGAACTCGCCTTATTATTACTTGCTGAACCAAGGAGGTAACAAATAGGAAAAACGATATTTACAATGGAGATTTGAGGCTACCAATCCTCATATAATAGCTTGACCTTGTCCGAAAATAGCTAATTTGGGATCAAGGGTAAGGGTTAGTAAAGCATACACGCGCAGCCGGACCAAGTCGTGTGGTGGAATTCATCTATCTGAGAGACCAACTATTTAGGTGAATCTAACTTGCCGATCTTGCATGTTAAGCACCATAATAGATCATTCATTGCGTATACCTTCTAAGTTATGAAATCATGGTAAACACAGTTAAATATTAAATTACTAATATTTTCTATCCTTACTTTTGATACATAAACCCTCCTTGAAATAAAGACGACGATTAAATATTCACTACTGACGTATTTCTTTCATATTCCTCGTGGGATCGACCCTAACCTCCATTAGGTTCTATATTTGACAACGACCACTTTATACTTCATAAAAGATGTGTAATTTGGGCGTATCAAAATTTAGCGCTATTGCCGGAGAATACGGTTTAGAAATTGTCTTTAGTGTTTATTTTTATTTGTAGTCTTTATTTATTTGTTTATTTTTTTTGTATTTTTTTTTACAAATATTTATTTTTATTTTACCACTCTTCTTGAGATGGCATCTGAAAAAGTATGGAGTGGTAGGTGTTCTTGTAATTCTTGTGCTTCTGATGGTATCGGTCCTTGCAAAATATTAGTAGATGTAGTTGAGGATGTCCATGAGAGAAGTAAATGGTTGATAAGAATTATGATAAAAAGAAATATGAGGTTCGATTTTGAGGAGTATAAGTTTATGTTGGATATTCTCAGCATGGAATAAGAGTTGACTGCAAAAGTTGATGCGTTTGACGCCCAACAATTTAGTTATGAATTGTATGAGGAAGAAAAGATTCTATAAGCCAACTTGAGAAGCTAAAATTAGAGGAACAACTACTAGACTATACTCTTATTGATGTTGTCACTGTTGAGAAGAGTACACTAGAGTTATGTGAAGAAGTAGATAAAATTATTTTTAAAGACTATAGTGTTTGTGAATATGAGAATGGAAATAATAATATAATTCACGAGTTAGGACGCATTGGACCCCATTCCAATTATTTTTCTACATTATGTTTAGATAGTGAGTTATTAATCGAGCCATATGAACTTTTAGAAAAGTGCAAGGAGGAGGAGCAATGTGTTTATATTCTTGAATTTATTGTGCCAAAGTCAGAGAATTACATTCCTCACTTAAGGTCCAAAAAGAGCGAAATTCGATATCTATTACTTGGGACCTTTATATTTATACCACCGCTTTTTGAGAATAATAAAAAATTAGAAAAAAAAATTAGGGGTGCAATTCATAAGTTCTAAGTGGAAGGAAAAATGGTCCACTTGATGGTGTCGTGCCGCGACGTTAAATCAAGAGCTTATTCGGAGGAAACCCAATTTGTAGTATAACTTCTTATTTTTATTTTTATAGTGTTATGTTTTGTTTTTTTTTGTTTCATTTTATTTTTATTTTTATGCAGATTAGAGAAAGTTTGAGTACCCAAAATTTAAAGCTAAAGAACATAGTTGAGCTTAAGTGTGGGATCGCGTGGCCCTTGATGAAATTACGAGAAAACATATTTTTAGCTAGGCCCTAGAGGGCTTCAGGGAGTATCTCTCACCCTCCTCCTTCTCCTCCTCCTCCTTCTCCTCCTCCTCCTGCTCCTCCTTCTTCTCCTCCTGCTTCTTTTCCTCCTTCTTCTTCTCCTCCTTCTTCTTCTGCTCCTCCTCCTCCTCCTCCTCCTCCTCCTCCTCCTCCTCCTCCTCCTTCTCCTTCTCCTTCTCCTTCTCCTTCTTCTTCAATAAATTTCTTTGGGGACAAAGCATGATTTTAAGAGTGGGATGGAGAATCTTTCGAAAATTATAAGTTTAAGGATGAGTATACCATAAGATTTTATTTTATTTGAACAAAAAAAAATACAAAAAAGATTTTTGTTTTCAATATTTTATTTCCCTTTTTTTTTAGTTTTTGTTAGTGGCATATTTCATTCACCCCTTGATTTTTCTTATGGCCTCGGTTCTTTTCCGAGTGGGAGCCCTTTGAACCGGGTAATTTTTTTTTAGAGTAATTTTTTTTTATATTTTTAGGAATAGTTTTTTTTGGAGAGAAAAGAAAAGACTCTTTTTGACTTGTTTGATATTAGCATATTTAGGCCTGAGTTTGAGTAGCATTTTTTTGTGAATGCTTGATTATGAAATAAAATAACAGACTTTTTGACACCAGGCTCAAGGTAGTGACTTTGTATATAGCTTATTCTTATCTTATAGTTTGCTATGACCCTGTTTATCTTAGAAGTAGAATTGATCCATCTTGATTGAGACTTGTGCCACGTGAGGTGAGGATTTCTTGCATATATTCCATGTTTTGCATCTTAGTCTAGAACATTTTCTGCATGTTATTGAAGCGAAATAAAAAGTATTGCTTTGTTTAGAAGATGATATATGCTTTCCTTGATATGTCTTGTGAATTTTAGCCTTTTTAGATATTATATCACTAGTTACCCCTTTGAGCCTGTAGCCTTTCGTTTGGTAGCCATATTTTTTGTCTTGATCTTTTTGTTAAATCCCTAATTTTTGCACCCTGCTTCCTTAAGCACTGCAGCATGGACTATGATAAAATTATTAAATTTGAAGAAAAGGGATGGTTGAGTGAAAAAGGTGACTAATGATAGCTACAAAGTAATGAAAAGGCCCTCTTAGAAAAGAATGTGACATGAAAAAAAAAACTCTTGAAAAAAAATATGATTGAAGCATTCTTGATATGATGAGAATTACTAGTGAAAATAATTGAAAAGAGGGCTGAAAAAAAGTGAAAAAAATGGGTGATGAAGTTCAAAAAGTGCAAAGTGCTTAGGAAAGTTTAAGTCACTAATATATAGTTTCCTACATGTCTTCTAGCCAACATTATAATCCGTAAAAGTCCTATTTGATTCTATTCGAGCATGCTTAATTAGTGGAGATGTATATAATGGAAAGCCTATGGTTATTTGTGCATACATGTGAATTCTTTTGTGAGTGCGAGAGTTGTTCTTTGATGCTAAGTCCTTAATTTATATTTGATTCTTTAAATTGAGTGTGTGGACTATTTTTTCTTGAGAGGGCACTTGTTTCATGATAGATAGGTGATTTTATTAGCTTTCTTTGATAGAGTAGGTGAGCAAACTTAATTTGATGAGTTAAAGTCCGTCTTTGAGGTTAGGAAGTTCGAAGTTTATTGTTTATTTATATATCTTGCATAATGACCGGGAAGTGTACTTGATGTTGTGATTTGTTACATGACCTAATTGTTTGTATCAATTAAAGTGGTAGTATTCCTAGTTTTTTTTAGATGAGCTTTAATGCTTGCTCGAGGACGAACTAGAGTTTAAGTGTGGGGTGTTGATGTGAGGCCAAAAATACATATATTTAGTCATTATTTACCTCATATTTAGTCTTTTTATTATCGTTTTTGAGCATTGATTCTATGAATTATTCTTATATTGAGTTTTTGTATTTGTAGGATTAAATTGGTGAAAAGATGAAGAAATTTGGAGAAGAAACGAATTAAAAATGAGAAATCATAAGGAAATCAAGCAGACAGCTTAATGAATTAAATTTAATATAATATATATATATATATATATATATATGAGCAGCCCATCAATATACAATTGAAATTGCAATTCCAACTGAAGCTTGACATGTGGCAATTGCTGAAAAGAGGAGAAACAAATTGAGGCGGCTACTGCAAATTAACGTCACACGTCACTCGGAAACCCAATTTAATTGGGTTTTGATTTCCCAATTCGTTTTGGATTCAATTATTTTATTTGAGGTTTTTTTCTACATTTATAAATAGTCCATAAGAATAATTTTTAGAGGAGACCCGATATACTTCTTTTTACTTTTAACTTTGTAAGCTAGGAAGAGCTAAGAATTGCCGTGGAAGCTGGAGAATTTTGATTTATTTTATTCTTCTCCTTTATTATTTATTTGTGTTCTTGGATTATATATTTTGCTACTTTGAAGTAATTTTCATGGTTAATACAAGTATGTCTTTTATTATGTATTATTCTATGATTCTTGCAAGCATGAGTAGCTAAATACCATAACTAGGGTTGTGGAAATCATGATTAATTAACAAACGTAGGTTAAACAGTAAATGATTCTAGGAAGGTGTTTATGCATGTATTGTTCTTCCCTTCGCTTTGATTATTTTTTAACGGTGACCAACGTTAGAACTCGCCTTATTTTTATTTACCGGACCAAGGAGGTAACGAGTGGGAAAAAATGTTTACAATGGAGATTTGAGGCTACCAACCCTCATCTAATAGCTTGACCTTGTCCGGAAATAGCTAATCTGGGATCAAGGGTAAAGGTTAGTGAAGCATACACCCGCGGCCAGACCAAGGCATGTGGTGGAATTCATCTATCTGAGGGATCAACTATTTAGGTGAACCTAACTTACCGATCCTGCATGTTAAGCACCAGAATAGATCATTAATTGTGTATACCTTCTATGTTATGAAATCATGGTAAACACAGTCCTAGTTACCTTTAATTCTTTGAACACAGTTAAATATTAAATTACTAATAATTTCTATCCTTACTTTTGATACATAAACTCCCCCTTGAAATAAATACGACCGATTAAATATTCACTACTGACGTATTTCTTCTATATTCCTCGTGGGATCGACCCTAACCTCTCTTAGATTCAATATTTGACAACGACCGCTTTATACTTCATAAAAGAGGTGTAATTTGGGCATATCATGAACCTGACTCGTGGTTCTCAAACCTGAGGATGATCTGCAGGACTGGTTTCATGGGTCACTTCCATGAATTCTGGTTCTATCCATAACTCGTGGACTTGACTCATGATCCCTGGAAGTTTCAAAATTTTAAGAGTTTCTAAGTTTAAAAGCTGAATCAAATTTTGAGAATGTTACAATATCTCCCAATTGGGATCATTCATCCTCAAATGAAGGCTAAGCAAGAAAAATGGGGTGAAAACAACCCAACCAAATAACAAAACATAAAACTCAAGGATAACAAGAAAACTGAGCATTTCAACTTAAAACATGATTGATCTAACTTCGAAAAACATGAATGCATGCTAGGATCATGAGAGAAACTGACGGGATAGAATTGGAGGGACATACTAAGGAGGAAACTACTACCTCAAGCTGAAACTGGATTGGAAGGAAAGAGATGAGAGTACTTGGCTTTCATGGCTGCTTCTGCTTCCCAAGTAGCTCCCTCGACTAGCTGATTTCTCCAAAGGACCTTCACCGAAGTGACTTATTTTTTTCTCAACCTCCGAATATGATGATCAAGAATCTCCACGGGAACTTCCTCATAAGTAAGGCTATCCTTCACACTCACATCCTCCCAAGGAACAATCAAGGTCGGATCACCAACACACTTCTTCAATAAAGAAACATGGAAGACAGGATGAACCGCTTCTAAATTTGTTGGCAACTCCAACTCATAAGCAACATTACCAACTCTCCTTATAATCCATAGGGACCTACATAACGGGACTAAGCTTCCCTCTCTTACCAAATCTCATCACACCCTTCATGGGTGACACCTTCAGAAACACCCAGTCATCAACCTCACACTCCAACTCCCTTCACCTCACACCTGCATATGACTTCTATCGACTCTGAGTGGTCTTTAACCTCTCCCTAATGACCTGAACCTTCTCTATAGTCTCATGAACTTAATCTGGACCAATCAAGGTTGCCTCACCTATGTCAAACCAACCAATAGGATATCTACACCTCCACCCATAAAGTGCCTCATAAGGAGCCATCTGGATGCTAGAATGAAAGCTGTTGTCATAGGCAAACTCGATAAGAGGTAAGTGATCATCCCAATTACCTTTGAAATCAATCACATAAGCCCTCAACGTATCCTCCAAAGTTTGAATAGTACACTTTGCTTGGCCATCCATCTGTGGGTGAAAAGCTGCGCTAAGCTTAACCTGAGTACCAAGGCCCTTCTGAAATGACTTCCAAATCTTGGACGTAAACTGAGTACCCCTATCTAAAATGATAGACAATGTAACACATGTAATCTGACTATCTCCCGAATGTTGAGTTTGGTATAATCCTCTGCTCAATCTGTAGTCTTAACAGCCAAGAAATGGGCTGCTTTAGTCAACCTACCGACAATCACCCAAATAGAATCATGTTTCCTACGGGTACGAGGCAAACTAGTAATGAAGTCCATATTGATCGCTTCCCACTTTCAAGTAGGAAGATCAATATCCTGAGTCATACCACCTGGTCATTGATGCTCTACCTTCACTTGTTGACAGTTGGGACACTTAGCCACAAAACCTGCTATGTCCCTCTTCATGCCATTCCACCAATAGACTTCCCGTAGGTCACGGTACATCTTGGTGGCACCGGGGTGAATAGAATACCTGGAGCTATGAGCCTCTGTCAAAATTTGCTGTCTCAACCCATCTATGTCAGGAACACACAATCGACCTTGATATCGAAGCACACCATCTCCCCCTTAGGAGAAAACCTCTACCTTTTGTTGATGGACTGCACCCTTCAGCTGGTGCAAAATAGGATCACTGTCTTGATTTTACTTTACTTCAGCTACCAAAGATGATTTAGAACCATTCTGAACAATAACACCACCATCTATAGAATCCATAAGGCAAACTACTAGTCGAGCAAGTCGATGAACATCCTTGGTCAATTCCTTCTTTTCCTCTTCAACCAAAGACACACTACCCATGGATAACCTACTAAGTGCATCCGCCATAACATTGGCCTTACCTCGATGGAAAAGCACACTCATATCATAATTCTTAAGAAGCTCAAGCCATCTCCTTTGATGAAGATTCAATTCCTTTTGAGTGAACACATACTGAAGACTTTTATGATCAGTGAATACATCCACGTGAACACCATACAAGTAGTGTCTCTAAATCTTCAAAGTAAAAACCATGACTGCTAACTCAATATCATGAGTAGGGTAGTTTTTCTTATGACTCTTAAGATGTCTAGAAGCATAAGAGATCACCTTACCACACTGCATCAACACACAACCTAACCAAATCCTAGAAGTATCACAATACACAACAAAGTCATCACCATACCAAGTTCTGAAGGCTGTCTTTGGAATGTCACACTCTCTAACACGAAGCTGATGATAACCGTATCTAAGGTCGATCTTAGAGAAGAAACTAACACCCTGAAGCTGATTGAACAAGTCATCAATCCTAGGAATGGGATACGTATTCTTGATTGTGACCTTGTTCAACTGGCGGTAGTCGATACACATTCTGAGGGAACCATCTTTCTTTCGCATGAATAACAATGGAGCACCCCATGGAGAGATGCTGGGTCGAATAAAACCCTTATTAAAAAGGTCCTTCAACTGATCCTTCAATTCCTTAAGTTCCACTGGAGCCATTCTATATGGAGGAATATAGATAGGATGCATATCTTAGAGAAGATCTATTCCAAAGTCGATTTCCCACTTGGGAAGGACTCTAGAAAAATCTTCGGGAAACACTTGAAGAAACTCATTCACGACAGGAATTGACTGAAGAGATGGGGTTTCGAACTCTGTATCAACAACCCAAACTATATGATAAACATAACCCTTAAAAATCATCTTCCTATCCTTAAGATATGATATGAAATGACCCTTCGAGAGGACACAACATAAAGGCAGTTCTGGCACTGACCACCAGGACTGGAAGCAGTGCCCTACTGGGCTGGTCGACCTCTGGGGTTGCTGGGGCAGACTGAGTCTTTCTACCTCCCTGTCCCTTCTTAGCTGAAGGAAAATCCTTAATATTATGTCCAACCTGACCACACCCAAAGCATCCACCTGAACCAGACAAACACTCGCCAAGATGACTCTTTCCATACTTGTTATAAGGAGGGTAGGGGGTCCCCTTTGCAACAGAGGCCAGCCCCTCTGAGGTCAGGATCACAAATAAGACTCATGGACCGTAGAAGTTTCCATGGGTCATAGAAGCTGCCCGTGAAAACTTCCTACAGTTGAACTCCCAGGATCCACGAGTGGGATCCACAATCTGTGGAAGTTTCCACGACTCATGGACCACACTCGTGGAGCCCATATCCAGTAGCCCAGATTTCCTGTACTAAGAACCATGAGAGGGTTCCACAAATCGTGGATAGTTCCACGGGTTGTGAACCTAAGTCATGAAACTCAGACCCACAACATGACAAAAAGGCCCAGGAACCACGATAGGGTTCCATGAGCTGTGGAAGTTTCGATGAGTCGTGGTTCCCATTCGTCAAACCTGAGTGGTGAATTTCAGCAGTTTTCTTTTAATTAATTTAAGGGCATTCTAGTCTTTTCCCTACCATCTTAATTCTGAACCGTAGTTATTTAGAGGGTTAATTAAAGGGATTTTCACTCTTATTTCCCCAATCTTCCTCAACTAATTAGACTTAGCAAAATTTGGAAGAAAAGAGGCGACAGTTCTCTCAAGAACAAGCAAAAGGCTTCCTCAAGCTCAGCCCCAAAACCAAAGGGATTTCTCCATAGATTCTCCACCAGGTATGTGGGATTTCATCAATGGGTTGCTTTCACCCATTGATTCCCTAGATTCAGTCAGTTCTTTAGTTCTCTATGAATTATTCAGACCTAGGGTTCCTAAATCTTATGGGTTGATTACAATTCAGATGCTACTGATTTGGTCTATTCCACACATTTAACTAAGAATAAGAACAAAGGATTTTGAAATTTGAAAAAAAAATCAAGTCATCAACGGAAAGAGAGGGATTCGAACCCTCGGTACGATTAACTCGTACAACGGATTAGCAATCCGCCGCTTTAGTCCACTCAGCCATCTCTCCCAATTGAAAAAGATAATTACTACATGAGATAGCACATAAGATAAAGGAAAGAATCTTTCTTTCTCTCTTTTCTTCTTTCTATTTTCTTGGAGAACTAGTATAGTCATATGTACAGGACTCAGAAACCCTATCTTGTGTTAATTTCAGTAGTCATAAATTATACTTGCTAGGCAGATAATTCAGACAATCATGCTTCAGAATAGAATGCCATCAGTTTCAGTATATGTATATTGCATTCTCAGATGATTTATAAGTATTTGAGCTATCCATTATTTAAGCTTGCATTTCATTGCTTACAATCAGTTGGGAGTAGACTTAGTACCGAGCGGACAAGGGGATGAAGGCTTAGCTGCCAGATGAGGCTGAGACCTTTAGTAGCAGTCTCCAAGTCCCAGAACTACGGCACCACTGCAGGTATAGAAGGGGGTCAGCTGTTAGATTAGGCTGGTCACCCTTGCTTCTTGTGGACATCAGTTTAATGGATCCACGCCAGCTTTGTTCGTACCCTTGGCATGGTATGCGCACCCTTCTATCTGGGGTTACAGGTTGGCCGAACAGTTAACTCAACTTGGGGTATGTCGGTTAATAGTAGCTCCCACAGTCAGACTCATATTGCATTGACCGTGTACTCAGTATCTATTTCAGTTATCCAGCTCAGCATATTATATATTCATGTTAGTACTTGGTTATTGCATTTAACTTATCATTTACTTTATGCTTCAGTATATATTTCCATGTTCAGTTTTACATTGTTCAGCTTAGTATATATCCCGCATGCTTAGTACATTCAAAGTACTGATGCATACTTTTGTGCTACATCATTGTATGATGTTGGTTCAGGCGCTCAACATCCAGATCATGTTTATCTCGATTGGCAGTCCTTACTCAGCAGCTTCAGTAGTGAGTCCTCATAGTTTTAGGACGATAGATATGCTTATTTATTTAAGTTTTACATTTAAGTTTTAGACTATTAGAGTTAGCTGGGGGCATGTCCCAGCAATTCATATAAGTTAGAGGCTTTCAGACATAGACTAGATTCAACTATTGAGTTGTTAGTGTTGTTTTTCAGGCATCATTATACTCTTGATATATTTTATATTCAGATATGTTTTGGGCTCTTTCCTACTTCAGATATTACATTGTTTTCAATTTTTGCACAGTGTATGCTTTTATCAGGGATTGTCTATACATGCCAGCCCATGGGTTAGCTTGGGGTCACTTGTGACACTAAGCACCGTGTTGCTTCTAGGGGGTAGCCTCGGGGCATGACAAACTTGGTATCAGAGCATAAGGTTCAATTGTCCTAGGGTGTCCGAAAGCTGTGTCAATTAGAGTCTTCTTCATGGGTGTGAAGCACGCCACACTTATGAAAGAGGAACTATGAGATGTCATTAGGAGAAACTTCACTTCTTTCTTTTCCAGCTCGTGCTATAGAGTATGAGCTCTATTAAATCTCCTGTTAACTCATGCTCTACACATTTCAGAAAGATGCCTCCCGGAAGAGCTAATGCAAGCAATCATCCAGCACCAGCAGACCCTCTGAATGAGCAAGTTACCCATACCGAATTCAGGTCTGCATTTCAAGTGCTTGCTCAGGCCATGACCTCTCATGTCAATCAACGGGATGTGGCCCTAACTCCACCCCATACTAACACTACTGCAGCTAGAATCCAGGACTTCACTCAAATGAACCCTCCAAAATTTCATGGGTCTAAATCAGAAGAGGATCTACAAGAGTTTCTTGATGAAATTCAGAAGGTAATAGATATTATGGGTGTCACTCCAGTCGAGAGTGTAGATTTAGCCACCTATCAGCTGAAGGTAGTGGCTTATACATGGTATCAGCAGTGGAAGGAGTCTCGTTATGCTAATGCAGGTCCAGTGGATTGGAACTACTTCAAGACTATATTTCTGGACTGGTTCTTCCCACTTGAGCTTAGGGAAGCTAAGGTCCAAGAGTTCATCAACTTGATATAGGACCATATGAGGTGAAGGAGTACGCACTCAAGTTTACTCAGTTGTCTAAGTATGCTCTGGCAATAGTAGATGACTCTAGGGCTTGTATGAGTAAGTTCATATGCGGTGTGTCCAATGAAGTTGTCAAGGAGTGCAAGACTGCTATGCTAGTTAAGGAGATGGATTTTTCTAGGTTGGTTACTTATGCTCAACAGATTGAGAAAGATAAAATCAAGGAGAGGGGAGGAGACAATAAGAGAGCTAGAATAGGTGACTTCAACTACTCTCAGCAGAGGCCAGAGGGTGGTAACCGCTGTTAGATTCATCAAAAATCTTCAGCTCTAGCCCCATTTTCTGCTAGTGCCCCAGTGCCTAAGTTCAGACAGGATCGACGGGATAGGGCACCAGGCTCTAATTCCCAAGGTACAGTTACTAGTGGGTGCACTTATCCAGTTTATAAGAAGTATGGTAGGAACCACCAGGGTGAGTGTATGGCAGGTAGTGGAAATTGCTTTGGGTGTGGCAAGGCAAGCCACAGGATGAGGGATTGTCTAACAGTTTGTCAGAAGGGCAAGGATGATTACCCACAGAATATGGCCAGCTCTACTGCAGCTCCAGCAGGTCGCCCCACTCAGCAGGGTGTATCGTATGGTACAAAAAGTGGTCAGCCCCAAAACAAGCTCTATGCCCTTCAGACTCGACAGGACCAGGAGGATTCTCCTGATATGGTCATGGGTACGTTATGAGTCTTCCATTTAGATGTTTATGCATTGTTAGTCCCAGGGGCTACACTTTCTTTTGTAACTCCTTATATAGAAGTAAATTTTGGTGGCAGTCAAAAAATCATCCTAGAACCCTTCTCAGTCTCTACTCTAGTTGGTGATCCAATTATAGCTAGACGAGTACACAAAAATTGCCTTTTCACAGTTTCCTAGAAAGTCACCTCAGTCGATCTTGTAGAGTTAGAAATGACTAGCTTTGATATTATTCTAGGCATGGATTGGTTACATTCCTGTTATACCTTAGATGATTGCAAAACTAGGATCGTGCGGTTTCAGTTTCCAAACAACCTAGTCTTAGAGTGGAAGGGTAATACCTCAGTGCCTGTAGGTTGATTCATCTCCTACCTTAAGGCCAAAAAAATGATTTCCAAAGGGTATATCTATCATCTTGTTAGGGTTAAGAGTTCAAACTCCGAGACCTAAACTCTTGAGCCAGTCCCAGTGGTGAATAAATTCCCTGAAGTATTTATATAAGACCTTCTCAGAGTTCTTCCCGAAAGGGAAATTGACTTCGGAATAGATCTCCTTCCAGATACCCAGGCTATCTCAATTCCTCCATACAGAATGGCTCCAGCTAAGCTTAAGGAATTGAAGGAACAATCAAAAGACCATCTAGATAAGGGCTTCATCAAACCCAACATCTCTCCATGGAGTGCTCCAATACTCTTCGTGCGTAAGAAAGATGGTTCTCGCAGGATGTGCATTGACTACCATCAGTTGAACAAAGGCATGATCAAGTATAAATATCCTATCCCCAGGATTGATGACCTGTTTAACCAGCTTCAGGGTGCTAGTTGCTTCTCTTAGATAGACCTCATATCAGGCTATCATCAGCTCAGAGTCAGAATTTGTGAAATTCCAAAGATAGCCTTCAGAACTCGGTATGGTCATTATGAATTTACAGTTATGTCTTTTGGACTAACGAATGCTCCTGCAACTTTCATGGATTTAATGAACAGAGTGTTCAAGCAGTATATAGACCTACTCATCATTGTCTTCATCGATGATATACTTATATATTCTCAGAGCGAGGAAGAGCATGCAGACCATTTGAGAGTGGTGGTTCAAATTATCAAGGATTGCCAGTTGTTTGCCAAGTTTAGTAAGTGTGAATTCTGGTTGAAATCAGTTGCTTTCCTTGGTCATGTGGTGTCTAGTGAGGGAATTCAAGTCGATTCTCAAAAGATTAAGGCAGTAAAGGACTGGCCCAAACCCACCTCTCTGACAGACATCAGAAGTTTCTTGGGTTTAGCTGGTTACTATCGAAGATTTGTTGAAGGATTTTTGACCATAGCTGCCCCATTGACCAAGTTGACTCAGAAAAAGGTCAAGTTCAGTGGTTAGACGAGTATGAGAAAAGCTTCCTAGAATTGAAGACCAGGTTGACTACAACTCTTATTTTGACTGTACCAGAGGGTTCAGACGGCTTTGTGGTTTATTGCGATGCATCCAGGGTCAGCCTGGGTTTTGTGTTGATGCAGCAGGGTAAGGTCATAACTTCTGCTTCCAAAAAACTTAAGGTCCATAAGAAGAACTACCCGACTCATGACCTTGAGCTGGCAGCAGTTGTTTTGGCCCTAAATATTTGGAGACATTACTTGTATGGTGTCCATGTAGATGTGTTCATAGATCATAAAAGCCTCCAGTATGTGTTCACCCAGAAAGAGTTGAATCTTCGTCAGAGAAGATGGATCGAGTTCCTCAAAGACTATGATATGAATGTGCTCTAGCATTCGGGTAAGGCCAATGTATAGGCGGATGTCCTCAGCAGACTATCCATGGGTAGCGTGTCATATTTTGAGAAAGAGAGGAAGGAACTAGCCATAGATGTTCACAAGCTAGCTCATTTAGGAGTTTGCCTTATAGACACGATAAATGGTGGTGTGATAGTCCAAAATGGGTTAGAATCTTCATTAGTAGCGAAGGTGAAAGAGAAACAAGATAGTGATCTTTTATTGCTTCAGTTGAAAGGTGCAGTTCATCAGCAGAGGGTAGAAGTTTTCTCCCAAAGGAGAGATGGTGTGCTTCGCTACCAGGGTCATTTATGTGTACCTAATGTGGGTGAGTTGAGGCAATAGATCCTTATAGAAGCCCATAATTCTAGGTATTCTATTTATTCCAGTGCCATTAAGATGTACCATGATCTACGGGAAGTCTATTGGTGGAATGACATAAATAGGCACACTGCAAATTTTGTGGCTAAGTGTCCTAACTGTCAGCAGATGAAAGTAGAACATCAGAAACCAAGAGGTATGACTCAGGATATTAGCATTCCTACTTGGAAGTGGGAGGTAATTAGCATGGATTTCATTACGGGTTTACCTCGTACTCGCAGACAATAGGACTCCATTTGGGTGATAGTGGAAAGAGTTACTAAGTCAGCTCACTTCTTCACTATCAAGACTACAGATTCAGCGGAGGACTATGCCAGACTCTACATCAGCGAGATAGTCAGGTTGCATTGGGTTCCCTTGTCTATCATCTTAGATAGGGGTCCTCAGTTTACATCTCATTTCTGGAGATCATTTCAGAAGGGTCTTGGTACTCAGGTGAATCTCAGTACAACATTTCATTCGCAGACAGATGGTTAGGCAGAGTGTACCATTCAAACCTTAGAGGACATGTTAAGGGCTTGTTTGATCAATTTCAAAGGTAGTTGGGATAATCACCTACCCCTCATAGAGTTTGCCTATAATAACAGTTTCCATTCCAGTATTCAGATGGCCCCTTATGAGACACTTTATGGGCATAGATGCAGGTCATCAGTTGGTTGGTTTGAAGTAGGTGAAGCAGCCTTGGTTGGGCCAGATTCGGTTCATAAGGCTATGGAGAAAGTTTAACTCATGAGAGATAGACTAAAGACAGCTCAGAGTCATCAGAAGTCCTATGCAAATATGAAGAGGGGCTTAGAGTTTGAAATCGATGATTGGGTCTTCCTAAAAGTGTCACCCATGAAGAGGGTGATGAGGTTTGTCAAGAAAGGGAAGCTCAGTCCTAGATATGTAGGTCCTTACTGAATCTTAAAAAGGATTGGTAATTTGGCTTACGAGTTAGAGTTGCCAGCATAATTAGCAGCGGTTCACCCAGTCTTTCACCTTTTCTTGTTGAAAAAGTGTGTGGGTGATCCGGCATCGATTGTGCCTTTAGAGAGTATGGCTGTGAAGGATAGACTCACCTATGAGGAGGTTCCAGTTGAGATTCTTGACCATCAGGTTCATAGGTTGAGAAATAAGGAAGTCGCTTCAGTAAAGGTTTTGTGGAGGAATCAGTTAGTCGAGGGAGCTACTTGGGAAGCAGAAGCAGCCATGATGTCCATGTACCCTCACTTCTTTCCTTCCGATCCAGCTTCAGTTTGAGGTAATAGTTCCTCTCCAGATTCTCAGTTTCCTCATATGCATGCCAGTCTCAGTAGCATGTTTTCCCAGCTTTTCCAGTGTTTTTAGAATGTTTCATGAACTCAGGACTAGACTAAGTCAGATATCAGTTCGTAGTACTCAGTTGGTAGGATTACAACTCTTTCCCTCTAAGCTCATCTTTTTTAGTCTTTATTCGAGGATGAATGATCTCAAGGGGGAGATATTTTAACACCCCAGAACTTCCAAGCCTAGACTCAGCTTAGAAAAACCAGAAAGAAATAAAATTTTCAACTGTCAGTCATCCCACGAGTCAGATCCATGAGCTGTGGAAAAGTCCACGAGTCATGGACTTGATCGTGGAACTCAGAATAGAGGCCAGCCCCTCTGAGGTAAGGACCATAATAAGAATCACATACCGTAGAAGTTTCCACAGGTCGTAGAAGTTGCCCATGAAAATTTTCTACAGTTGAACTCCCAGGATCCACGATCCGTGGAAGTTTCCGCACCACACTCGCTGAGCCCATATCTAGTAGCCCAGATTTCCTGTACTGAGAACCACAAAAGGGTTCCATGAATCATGGATGGTTCCATGGGTCGTGAACCCAAGTCGTGAAACTCAGACCCGTAGCATGACAAAAAGGCCCAAGAACCACGACAGGGTTCCATGAGCCGTGGAAGTTTCCATGAGTTGTTGTTCCCATTTGTGGAACCTGAGTCACAAATTTCAGCAGTTTTCTTTTAATTAATTTAGGGGCATTCTAGTCTTTTCCCTACCCTCTTAATTCTGAACCTTAGTCATTTAGGGGGTAATTAAAGGAATTTTCACTCTTATTTCCCCATTCTCCCTAAACTAATCACACTTAGCAAAATTTGGAAGAAAAAAGGCGACATTTCTCTCAAGAACAAGCAAAAGGCTTCCTCAAGCTCAGCCCCAAAACCCAAGGGATTTCTCCATAAATTCTCCACCATGTATGTGGGATATCATCAATGGGTTCCTTTCACCCATTGAGTCCCTAGATTCAATTAGTTCTTCAGTTCTCCATGAATTATTCAGACCTAGGGTTCCTATATCTTAAGGGTTCATTGCAATATAGATGCTACTGCTTATATGATATTTAATTCATGTTTTCTTGGAGAACTAGTATAGTCTATGTACTGGACTCAAAAACCCTAGCTTGTGTTAATTTCAGTAGTCATAAATTATACTTGCTAGGCAGATAATTCAGACAATCATGCTTCAGAATAGAATGCCATCAGTTTCAGTATATGTATGTTGCATTCTTAGATGATTTATCAGTATTTGAGCTATCCAGTGTTTCAACTTGCATTTCATTGCTTACAATCAGTTTGGAGTAGACTTAGTACCGAGCGAACGAGGGAATGAAGGCTTAGCTGTCAGATGAGACTGAGACCTTTAGTAGAAGTCCCCAAGTCCCAGAACTACGGCGCCACCATAGGTATAGAAGGGGGTCAACTGTCAGATTAGACTAGTCACCCTTGTCCCTTGTGGACATCAATTTAGTGGATCCATGCCAGCTTTGTTACTACCCTTGGCATGGTATGAGGACCCTTCCATCCAGGATTACATGTTAGCCCCATAGTTTGCTCAGCTTGGGATATGTCGATTAATAGTAGCTCCCACAGTCAGACTCATATTGCGTTGACCATATACTTAGTATCTATTTTAGGTATCCAGCTCAACATATTATATATTCATGATAGTACTTGGTCATTGCATTCAGCTTATCATTTAGTTTATGCTTCAGTACATATTTCCATGTTCAATTTTGCGTTGTTCAGCTTAGTATATATCCCGCATGCTCAGTATATTCAAATTACTAACACATACTTTTGTACTACATCATTGTATGATGTAGGTTCAGGCGCTCAACATCCAGACCGCATTTAGCTCGATTTCCAGTCCTTACTCAACAACTTCAGTGGTGAGTCCTCATAGTTCGAGGACGATAGATATTCTTATTTATTTAAGTTTTACATTTCAGTTTCAGACTATTAGAGTTAGTTGGGGGCGTGTCCCAGCAATTCATATCAGTTAGAGGCTTTAGAACATAGACTAGATACATCTATTGAGTTGTTAGTGTTGTTTTTCAGGCATCATTATACTCTTGATATATTTTATATTCAGATATGTTTTGGGATCTTTCCCACTACAAACATTAAATTGTTTCATTTTCCACACAGTGTATGCTTTTATCAGGGATTGTCTAGACATGCCAGGCCATGGGTTAGCTTGGGGTCACTTGTGACACTAAGCACCATTTTGCATCTAAGGGGTAGCCTCGGGGCGTGACACGTAACACGGGACTCGGGACCACAAGTGCCCCAAGTTAACCCTTGTTCATAGCATACTCAGATAAATACAAGAAAACATAGCATAAGCATACTAAATGAAGATAGGCAACCATAACTAAATAGGAATAAAGTCTAAGAAATACCAAATCCAAAGTACGGAATACAAGTCTAGCTATGTCTGAAGCCTCTAAACTGTCATAAAGAGTTGATGGGAAAAGACCCTAACTAACTCAGAAGTCCAAATAAAGAACATGAAAGAAGTAAGTCTAACACTAGCCCTCGAATAATAAGGACTCACCAACAGAAACTGGATCTCCGGTGACGTGTAGCCACGAATCTGAGGGAAGGAGCCCGAATCTGCATCATCAAAGGATGCAATACGAGAATATAAGTCAGTACTATAGGATGTACCGAGTATGTGATATATGCAAAATCATGATAAAATATACTTAAAATTCAGTTCATGCTTAAATAGAGAAATCATAAGCAAATATCAAAGTTGAAAGGAAAAGCATGAGATAGAAGTCAAATCTCAAAATAAGATATCATAAGACTTAGAAAACTTGAAAGCATTCATATGAGAGTTTTTCTTAACCGACATAAGCCATGATGAGCTACATGGAGTCCAGTGTCATACACCTACACCAAAAAAGGTTGTCCTAACTGACCAAGGTTAGAACATTATCTATCAGGATCCTATCATAAGCCACAAAGACAGCCTACAGTGGCAACATAGTTTTGGGACTTAAGGGTACCCTAAACCTTAGTCAAACTCGGTGCTAAATAGTACTCCCAAAATATACATATAGCTCAATTCATACTTGTGACATATCTAATGCTAAATCTGTTTGAAAAGCATAAGGACATATCTAATGTCTTGTAATTCACATATCATAAGTCTTAAAACTTAGCATGGCCATAATTCAAAACATACTTTCCTTTCTAAATTCATATCTTGAAGAATTAGGCATGCAATTTCATAAATACATAAGGTCATGTTGTCTAAATCATGCCAATTTTCACTTGAAAACATGCGATTCAATGGGATCATGCTAAAATTATCTTTAATGCATGAGATTTTGAAATCAATTAAGGAACTTCAATTAAATCATAGATAAGTAATGAGAAATCATGAATTGATGCTTAAAAAGAAGACCCATAACTTTTCCCCAATTTGGGCATGACCCCTAATTTCACAATTTCATAAATCAAAGTAAAACTTGGAGCATTTGGGAATAAAGGTGAAAGAAATCCCTTATTGAATACCCACATACCTTATTGAAGCTTGCTTGATCTAAGATGAAAAGAAATGAAGACTTGAACTTGAAGCTTGAGACTTGGAGTTTGAAGGAGTTATTTTTCCTCTTTTGGTAGATGAATGAGGAATAATGAAAGATTTAGGCTAATAAGAGTAGAAACCCTACTAAAAAGTGGCCAAAACGACCTCACTTAAGAGTTAAAAGGGTGGGTAATTATAGAAATACCCCTGGGATTTAATTAGAGAAAAGCTGCTAAAAATCTTGACTTCATGTTCCACGGGTTCCTTCCACGAGCCGTAGAAGTAACCATGGTTCGTGGATTGGAGTCATGGTTCCTGAGCCAAGATTCTAAGCTGCGAATAACTTTTCACGAGTTAACAAGATGACCCATAGAAACTTCTACGGTTCATGGAAACTACCTGTGGTTCCTGGGAAGACTAGTAACCCTCAGTCTGAGTTCCACGAGTTGGTTCCATGACTTGTGGAACCATCCATGGATTGTGAACCTGACTCGTGGTTCTCATACCTAAGGCTGATCTGCAGGACTAGTTTCAAGGGTTACTCCCACGACTTGTGGTTCTATCCACGACTTGTGGACTTGACTCGTGATCCCTGGAAGTTTCAAAATTTTCAGAGTTTCTAAGTTTAAAAGCTGAATCGAATTTTGGGGTGTAACAATATCTCTCCCTTGGGATCATTCGTCCTCGAATGAAGGCTAAGCAAGGAAAACTAGGGAGAAAACAACCCAACCAAACAACAAAACATAAAACTCAAGGATAAACATGAAAACTGAGCTTTTCAACTTAAAACATGATTGATCAAACTTTGGAGAACATGAATGATTGCTGGAATCATGAGGGAAACTAATGGGATAGAATTGGAGGGACATACTAAGAAGGAAACTACTACCTCAAGCTAAAACTGGATCGGAAGGAAAGAGTTGAGGTTACTTGGCTTTAATGGCTGCTTCTGCTTTCTAAGTAGCTCCCTTGACTAGCTGATTTCTCCAAAGGACCTTCACCAAAGCGACTTCTTTATTTCTTAACCTCCAAATCTGACGATCAAGAATCTCCACGGTAACTTCCTCATAAGTAAGATTATCCTTCACACTCACATCCTCTAAATAAATAATCAAGGCTGGATCACCAACATATTTCTTCAACAAAGAAACATGGAAGACTGGATGAACTGCTTCTAAATCTGTTGGAAATTCCAACTCATAAGCAACACTACTAACTCTCCTCAGAATCCGACAGGGACCTACATAGCGGGGACTAAGCTTCCCTCTCATACCAAATCTCAGCATACCCTTCATGGGTGACACCTTCAGAAACACCCAATCATCAACCTCAAACTCCAACTCCCTTCTTCTCACATCTGCATATGACTTCTGTCGACTCTGAGTGGTCTTCAACCTCTCCCTAATGACCTGAACCTTCTCCATAGTCTCATGAACTAAATATGGACCAATCAAGGCTGCCTCACCTACCTCAAACAAACCAATAGGAAATCTACTCCTCCGCTCATAAAGTGCCTCATAAGGAGCCATCTGGATGCTAGAATGAAAGCTGTTGTTGTAGGCAAACTCGATAAGAGGTAAGTGATCATCCCAATTACCTTTGAAATCATTCACAAAAGCCCTCAACATATCCTCCAAAGTTTGAATAGTACTCTCTACCTGGCCATCCGTCTGTGGGTGAAAAGCTGTGCTAAGCTTAACCTGAGTACCAAGACCTTTCTGAAATAACTTCCAAAACTAGGACGTAAACTGAGTACCCCTATCTGAAATGATAGACAATAGAACACATGCAATCTGACTATCTCCCAAATGTAAAGTCTAGCATAATCCTCTGCTGAATCCGTAGTCTTAGCAACCAAGAAGTGGGCTGATTTAGACATCCTATTGACAATCACCCAAATAGAATCATGTTGCCTACGGGTAGGAGACAAATTAGTAATGAAGTCCATATTGATCGCTTCCCACTTCTAAGTAGGAAGATCAATATCCTGAGTCATACCACCTGGTCTCTGATGCTCTACCTTCACTTGTGGACAATTAGGATACTTAGCCAAAAAACCTGGTATGTCCCTCCTAATGCCATTCCACGAATAGACTTCCCGTAGGTCACTGTACATATTTGTGGCACCGGGGTAAATAGAATACCTGGAGCTATGAGCCTCTATCAAAATTTGTTGTCTCAACCCATCTATGTTAGGAACACAAAATCGACCCTGATATCGAAGCACACCATCTCCCCCTTGGGAGAAAACCTCTACCCTTTGTTGATAGACTGCACCCTTCAGTTGGTGCAAAATAGGATCACTGTCTTGCTTTTCCTTCACTTTAGCTACCAAAGATGATTCGGAACCATTCTAAACAATAACACCACCTTTTATCGAATTCATAAGGCGAACTCCTAGTCGTGCAAGTCGATGAACATCCTTGGACAATTGTTTCTTTTTGTCTTCAACTGAAGACACACTACCCATGGACAATCTACTAAGTGCATCCGCCATAACATTGGCGTTACCCGAATAGTAAAGCACACTCATATCATAAATCTCAAGCCATCTCCTTTGACGAAGATTCAATTCCTTTTGAGTGAACATATACTGAGGACTCTTGTGATTGGTGAATACATCCATGTGAACACCATAAAAGTAGTGTCTCCAAATCTTCAAAGCAAAAACCACGACTGCTAACTTAAGATCATGAGTAGGGTAGTTTTTCTCATGACTCTTAAGCCTTTTAGAATCATAAGCAATCACCTTACCACACTACATCAACATACAACCCAACCTAATCCTAGAAGCATCACAATACACAACGAAGTCATCTAGGCCCTTGGGTAGAGCCAAAACTGGAGTTGTGGTCAATCTAGTCTTCAATTCCTGAAAGTTTTTCTCACACAGATCAGACCACTGAAATTTCACCTTCTTCTGAGTTAACTGAGTCAATGGGGCTGCAATGGAAGAAAACCCTTCCATAAATCTCCCGTAGTAACCATCCAAACCTAAAAAGCTTCTAATATCATACGGGGAAGTTGGTCTAGGCCAATTCTTTACTGTCTCAATCTTTTGAGAATCGACTTGAATACCATCTCTAGTCACAATATGACCCAGAAAATCAACAGACTATATTCAAAACTCACACTTGCTAAACTTAGCAAATAACTGTCGGTCCTTGAGAGTTTGCAACACAACTCTCAAATGGTCCGCATGCTCCTCCTTACTCCGAGAATAGATAAGAATATCATCAATGAAGACAATCACAAACATATCCAAATACTACTTGAACACATGGTTCATCAAATCCATAAAGGCTACAGGAGCATTCGTTAGACCAAAAGACATAACCACAAATTAGTAATGACCATACCAAGTTCTAAAGGCTGTCTTTAGAATGTCACACTCTCTAACACAAAGCTGATGATAATTGGATCTAAGGTCGATCTAAAAGAAGAAACTGGCACCCTGAAGCTGATCAAACAAGTCATCAATCCTAGGAATGGGATACTTATTCTTGATTGTGACCTTGTTCAACTGGCCATAGTCGATACACATTCTGAGGGAACCATCTTTCTTTCAAACAAATAACACTGGAGCACCCCATGGAGAGATGCTGGGTTGAATAAAACCCTTATCAAGAAGGTCCTTCAATTGATACTTCAATTCCTTAAGTTCCCCTGGAGCCATTCTATAGGGAGGAATAGAGATAGGATGCGTTTATAGGAGAAAATCTATTCCAAAGTCGATCTCCCACTTGGGAAGGACTTCGGGCAAATCGTCGGGAAACACTTCAAGAAACTCATTCACAACAGGAACTCACTGAAGAGATGGGGTTTTGGATTCCGTATCCACAACCAGAACTACATGATAAACAGAACCCTTAGATATTATCTTCCTAGCCTTAAGATAAGATATGAAATGACCCTTTGAGGATGGAGAACTACCCTTCCACTCTAAGATGGGTTCATTTGGGAACTTGAAACTGATGACTTGAGTATGACAATCAAACGAAGCATAACATGCATACAACAAATCTATACCAAGAATAACATCAAAATAAGTACTCTCCAACTCTACTAGATCAGCTGAAGTGACTCTCTGAAGGACTGATATAGGGCAATTTTGGTAAATTCTTTTGGCTAGGACTGACTCACCAATAGGAGTAGAAACCCAAAAAGGTTCTAAGAGCTGATTAGGACTAATCTCGAACTTGCAAGCAATATAAGGGGTCACAAAAGACAAGGAGGCACCGGGGTCAAATAAATTATACACATTGAGAGTGAAGACTTTCAACATACAAGTAATAATATCTGGTGAACTCTTCTGAATCTGGCAAGAGGACATGGCATAAAGGCAGTTCTAGCACTGACCACCAGGACTAAAAGCAGCGCCCTGCTGGGCCGGTTGACCTCCTAGGGCTGTTGGGGATGACTGAGTCCTTCTACCTCTCATTCCCTTCTTATTTGATAGGTAATCCTTAATATTGTGTCCGACCTGACCACACCCAAAGTATCCAGCTGAACTAGCGAAACACTCACCAAGATGACTCTTACCACACTTGTTTCAAGGAGGGTAAGGGGTCCCCTTTTGCAACACTCCCCTGGGAATAAGAACCAGATCCTCTACCAGTCTGATCATGATAAGGCCTGGGGGCCTGGGTAGGATCACTAGCTGAAGAATGGACGGGTCCTGATGATTTCTTCTGAAATAAAGAATGATGTCCACCTCCGGACCTCTGATGGCCAAAACCTAAACTCTCTAATCTAACCCTCTTGTTCTCCCTTGCCATCTCCCTCAACTTGACTCCCTCAATCTTATGGGCAAGAGTCATAAGTCGAGAAATATCCATGTCGCCCAAAAGCATCACGGACCTACACTCCTTCTTTACCAAATCTGATACTCCATAAACGTACTTACTCATCTCATCCCATGGGTCAGCCACCATAGAAGGAGCATACCTAGAAAGCTGGGTGAACTTTAATCTGTACTCCTGAACCGACATAGAACCATGCCTTAAATTCACGAACTCTTCGGCCTTAGCTTGCCTCAACTCCCTCGGGAAGAACCGGTCAACAAAATACCTCTCAAAGCATTCCCAAGTCATAAGGACCATATCCCTATCCCTAACATTCCTCCATTGAGTGAACCAAATATGAGACACATCCTTGAGTTGATTGGAATCTAGCTCAATACCATCAACACCACCCACTTGCATTACACCAAAGATTTTCTTTACCTCATGCTAGAAATTTTATGGATCCTCACCAACTTTTGAACCCAAAACATAGGTGGGTTCATGCGAATGAAATCTCAGACTCGGGCCACCACTCCACCTTAAGGGTGGATGAGGATAAAAGCCTGTTGATTGGCCTGAGTTGCCATATTCTAAGCTAATATATGAATAGCATTCCTCAAGTCCACATTTGTGATCTCGAGGTCTAGAATCGAAAGGTCAACATTTCAAGTGGCTCTGCGAGGCATGGCACAACGGGGAGACATAATCTGAAATACATAAAGAATGGATTAGAGGAGTAATAGAGTTAAACTTTATCGCATGATATTGATTATGAAAGAAGTGAAAATTTTCCTAAGACACCTTGTATCTTCCCTCTCATAAGTGTGGCGCGCTTCATACACATGAAAGAGATTCTACTCAATGCGGCTTTCAGACACCCTAGGACTCTTGAACCTAATGCTCTGATACCAAGTTTATCACACCCTGAGACTACCCCTTAGGCGTAACACGAGACCCAGAACCACAAGTGCCCTAAGTTAACCCTTATTTATAGCATACTTAGATAAATACAAGAAAACATAGTGTAATCATACTAAATGAAGATAGGAAACCATAACTATATAGGAATAAGGTCTAAGAAATACCAAATCCAAAATACGGAATACAAGTCTAGCTATGTCTGAAGACTCTAAACTGTCATAAAGTGTTGATGGGATGAGACCCCAACTAACTCAGAAATCCAAAGAAAGAGCATGAAATAAGTAAGTCTAACACTAGCCCTCAGATAATGAGGACTCACCAATAGAAATTGGATCTCCAGTGACGTCTAGCCACGAGTCTAATGGAAGAAGCCTGAATCTGCATTATCAAAGGATACAGCACGAGAATATGCATCAGTACTATAGGATGTACCGAGTATGTGAGATATGCAAAATTATGATAAAATATACTTAAAACTGAGTTCATTCTTAAATAGAGAAATCATAAGCAAATATCAAAGTTGAAAGGAAAAGCATGAGATAGAAGTCAAACCTCAAAATAAGATATCATAAGACTTAGAAAACTTGAAAGAATTCATACGAGATTTTCTCTTAACCGGTATAAACCATGATGAGCTACATGGAGTCCAGTGTCATACACCCACACCGAAAAAAATTGTCCTAACCAGCCAAGGTTAGAACCTTATCTATCAGGATCCTGTCATAAGTCACAGAGGGCAACCTATGGTGGAAACGTAGTTTTGGGACTTAAGGGTACGCTGAACCCTAGTCCAACTCAGTGCTAATACTACTCCCAAAACATACATGTATTTTAATTCATACTTGTGACATATCTAATGCTAAATCTGTTTGAAAAGCATAAGGACATATCTAATGTCATGCAATTCACATATTATAAGTCTTAAAACATAGCATGGCCATAATTCAAAACATAATTTCCTTTCTAAATTCATAGCTTGAAGAATTAGACATGCAATTTCATAAATACATAAGGTCATGTTATCTAAAGTATGCCAATTTTCACTTGAAAACATGCAATTCAATGGGATCATTCTAGAAATCATCTTTAATGCATGGGATTTTGAAATCAACTAAGGAACTTCAATTAAATCATAGATAAGTAATGATAAACTATGAATTAATGCTTAAAAAGAAGACGCATAACTTTTCCCCAATTTGGACAAGAACCCTAATTTCACAATTTTATAAATCAAAGTAAAAATTAGAGCATTTGGGCATAAGGGTGAAAGGAATCCCTTATTGAATACCCACATACCTTATTGATGCTTGCTTGATCTAAGATGAAAAGAATGAAGACTTGAAATTAGAGCTTGAAGGAGTTCTTTTTCCTATTTTTGTAGATGAATGAGGAATAATGAAAGACTTAGGATAATAAGAGTAGAAACCCTACTAAAAGTGGCCAAAACGACCTCACTTAAGAGTTAAAAGGGTGAGTAATTATAGAAATACCCCTAGGATTTAATTAGAGAAAAGCTGCTAAAAATCTTGACTTTAGGTTCCACGGATTCCTTCCATGAGCCGTAGAAGTAACCATGGTTTGTGGATTAGAGTCGTGGTTCCTGAGCCAAGATTCTAAGGTGCGGATAACTTTCCACGAGTTAACAGGATGACCTATAGAAACTTTTACGATTTATGGAACCCACTCGTGGTTCTTGGGAAGACTGGTAACCTTCAGTCTGAGTTTCATGAGATGGTTCCACGACTCATGGAACCATCCATGGATCATGAACCTGACTCGTGGTTCTCAGACCTAAGGATGATCTACAAAACTTGTTTCACGGGCCACTTCCATGACTCGTGGTTCTATCTACGGCTCGTGGACTTAACTCGTGATCCCTGGAAGTTTCAAAATTTTCAGAGTTTCTAAATTTAAAAGCTGAATCAAATTCTGGGGTGTTACATCCTCTCTCTTGATATAATCCTGTATTTACTTTACTTTTTTAATTGAATAACGATTGTGACAGATTCTCAATTCTCTGATTTCATCCTTTTTTTCTTTTCTTGTTTTTTTGAATGATTACTCTATTGGTGATTCATATACGATAATCTTATAGGCGACTCTACCTTTCTCTGTGGGATCGACCCCAACTCCCATCGGGAATATAAATTTTATTTTGCTTTGATGATCACTATCACCTTCATATGGAGAGTGTTACTTGAGCGTTATCAAAAAGCACAAAAATTATCTAAGGATTATGTTGGGATTGTTGAAGGAAAAGGAATTGTATGTAAAATTCTTCGAATATGAATTATGGTTGTCTTCTGTGTCCTTCTTGGGGTATGTGGTACCGAAAGAAGGGGTGATGGTATACCTATAGAGAATAAAGGTAGTTAAGAACTAGGCTAGGCCCACTTTGTTGACTGGGGTTCGTATCTTTATGGGATTAGCTGCTTACTACCACAGATTTGTGAAAGGTTTTGCATATATTACTACCCATCTGACCCGCTTGACTCAGAAAAAGGTACCATTTGTTTGGTTATATGAATGTAAAGAGATCTTCTAAAATCTCAAGACTTTGTTGACTAGTGCCCTATTCTTGCCTTGATGATTAAAGGTAAGGATTTTATTGTGTTTTGTGATGCCTCACGGTCTAGTTTAGGTGTTGTATTGATGCAGGAAAAGAATTTTATTGCGTATGCTTCGAGATAACTCAAGGTGAATGAGAAGAACTATCCTACTCATGACTTAGAGTTGGTTGCATTGGTGTTTTCTCTAAAGATTTGGAGACACTATTTGTATGGGGTGCATTGCAAAGTGTTCACCGTCCACCATAGTTTGCAGCATGTCATCATCCAGATAGACTTGAATTTGAGGCAGCAGAGGTGGATGGAATTACTCAAGGATTATGATGTTACCATTCTGTACCATCCAGGTTAGGCTAATGTGGTAGCCGATGCGTTGAACAGAATGACTGAGAGTATGGGTAGCTTAGTCTTTCTGAAGGATACTAGACATCCATTGTCTAGGGATATTCAAACTCTAGCTAACAACTCATGCGACTGAAAGTGTTTGAGCGGGGCAGATTATTGGCATGTGTTGAGACAAGGTCCTCTTTTCTTGACCAGATTAAATGTAAAAGTTTGATGATGTGAAATTGAGTAAGATTGATGAAAAAATATTGCAGGGTCAGGCCATCATTGATGATAAAGGCATTTTGCGAATTAAGGGGCGAGTTTGTGTGCCTCGTGTTGATGAGTTGATTCTCACAATTACATTCTGGTGTGACCAACATGTACCGAGATTTGAAGTAATACTATTGGTGGGGTGGAATGAAGAGATATATAATTAACTTTATGGCTAAGTGTCAGAATTATCAGTAGGTGAAGATGAATACCAAAAGCCTAGTGGTCCTCTTTAGAGAATGCCCATTCTTGAGTAGAAGTGGAAGAGAATAGCCATGGATTTTGTGGTTGGCTTTCCCAAGACTTTGGGAAAATATGATTTGATATGGGTTACTGTGGATAGATTGACGAAGTCTGCGCACTTCATCCCTATTCAAGTGACTTATAATACGGCTAAGTTAGCCAAGATCTACCTTAAAGAAGTTGTTCGACTTCATGGGGTGCCTATCTCCATTATTTCTGATAGGGGTACCCATTTCACTTCTACTTTTTTGGCTGAGGTTGCATGAGGAGTTGGGTACAAGGCTGGATTTGAGTAATGCTTTTCACCCTCAGACTAACATGCAGTCTGAACGCATAATTCAGGTATTGAAAGACATGCTCTGTGCATGTATGATGGATTTTGGAGGTCATTAGGACCAATATCCATCATTTGTCAAGTTCTCTTATAACAACAGTTATCACTCGACTATATACATGGCTTCGTTTGAAGCATTATATGAGAGGAGGTGTAGATCTCTCATTGGCTGGTTCGTATCATTTGAGGTAAGTCCATAGGGTACAAACTTTTTGCCAAACTTTATGGAAAGGGTAAAGGTCATCCAAGGGAAGCTTCTAGAAACTCAAAGTTGGCAAAAGGAGTATCCAGATAGGAAGGTAAGAGATATGCACTTCATGGAAGGTGAACAAGTTTTGCTCAAGATTTCACCCATGAAGGACGTTATGCGGTTTGAGAAGTGTGGCAAGTTGAGTCTGAGGTATATTAGGCCTTTTGGGATTCTTTAGAGTGTAGGGCCAGTGGATTACAGGTTGGCATTACCTCCGAGTATGTTAAGAGTTTATCTGGTGTTTCATGTATCCATACTTAAGAAGTACCATGGAGATGGTGACTATATTATTCTCTGGGATTCGGTCCTATTGGATGAGAACCTCTCTTACGAAGAGAAGGCTGTTGCTATTCTTGATAGAGATGTTTGGAAATTTAGGACTAAAGAGATTGCGTCTGTAAAGGTCTAGTGGAAGAACCATCATGTTGAGGAGGCCACTTGGGAGGCTGAAGCGGACATGCGAATGAAGTATCCTTTCTTGTTCACTAATCTTGGTAATCCTTTTTTTCTCCTATTTTCTTTGTATTATTATTCAAAGACAAATGATTGTTTAATTGGTATTTGATGTAACGACCTGTTATGCTGTTATAGTAGAGTACGGGCATAAATACCCAGATAGAAAAGTCCCTAAGGTGAGAGTTGATAAAATCTCAAGCTAGGGTGAGCTTTGATGAAAATATAGTGT
The DNA here is from genome assembly GCA_003996215.1 of Jaltomata sinuosa. NCBI lineage: Eukaryota > Viridiplantae > Streptophyta > Magnoliopsida > Solanales > Solanaceae > Jaltomata > Jaltomata sinuosa. The sequence continues at coordinate 162,434 of QJPP01003382.1, read as the reverse complement.
TTAGTGCCATAGAGAGGGTTGGGGTCTCATAGTTCATAGAATGTAGTGTGGAGTCTATATGTGGATAGTTGACTATCGTAGGATCCCATAGAAAGTTTTGAAATAGAAATTGGGTTCATAGAACTCAGGTTATGGGCGTTGCCGCATCAGGATTATTTTGTGATGTTTAGGAAATGAAGTGTGTTGTGAAATAAGGGGTTTGGGGGTGAGATTTTGACATTATGAAAATTGACGTTCATCCTGATGAAAAGTAATCTTGTCATGATGGGTTGTCATGATGAATCATCGTCATCGCGATAACTCACCGCGATGAGACTTGGATGCCGCGACAAGGATGCAAGTAGTTTACCTTCACCTTTTCAGATTTTTGGGTTATTTCCTCACAACTCCTACTTTGTTCTAGAGCTCTAAGAAGCAGTTTTCTCAAGAAATTAGGACATTCTCCTTCGTTTAAAGTTAGTAACTCTGTAAACCTCTTCCTGTATTGATCATTAATCTTTGTAAGACCTTTAGGTTAAGGATTAATGATGGAATTCTTGAACTTGAGCCCTAAAAGCATGAAACTTGGGAGAACCCTATGGGTAGGTGCAATTTCACCTAGAATTGATCCTAGGATGTATTTTTATGATTCCTAGCATGAAATTATTAGTTTTTAACATGATTAAGACTAGTGGAGAACCTTAAGTTTCATAAAGGTGAGACCTTTAGGCATAAAAATGGCTAAAAAGAGGTTAACTTGATTAGAAACCCATTGGGTATTGATTTTATAAATGCTATAAGACTAGTTATTGATTAATTAACCCTTGGGGAATTCTACGAACCTCTAATAAGTGTAGAAGTAGTGGGTTAAATTCACAAGGCCTGAAATGGAAGAGTGAATGATTAATTACTCTTGTATAATTTTTGTTTATAGAACTTGAGCGATCCAAACTTTCAAGGAAAGGCAAGACAATTGTAAAGTAGCTTACGGGTGATAATTTTCTACTCGAGGTAGGTTATGGTTTTAATTGGATTTGAGACTTATTTTATTACATCTTATATGGTTGAATTATGTAACTTGTGGTTGGTCTTTGGACATGTTGAATTGCATATGTCTTCCTATTAGGCTTGGATGAATACGCTAGATGTACAGGAAGTGATGAGTGACTTGAGATGAATAAGTGTAAGTGTGTTTTTAGGCACTATATATCAAAGAGGGATAGGTTTGAGAACCTAGTTGCATTGATATGGATGTTGATATGATTACTATAGATCAGAAACCACGCCGTTATGGTACATGGACCCAGGTGCGTCCCCTCCAGGTCATGGCTAGTGGGCAGAATAAAACCCTCCGTATGTGCGTACAATCTTTTATTTAGCATTGTATTATTGCATGGTCAGTCATGATGAGTTAGTTTTGTGAACTGAAATGAGACTAGAGGTACTAGATGTGTTGAGGAGAGATAGATTGACAAAGGTTCCACTTGTGGTGACTTGAAGTGAACTCTTTTACATTCTTGTGGTGGTACTCAGTGGATTTTGTGAACTTGATATTACTGCTATTGATTTGACTTGAGATGATTATCTATTAACTGAACTAATTGCTAAGTGTTGAGGTGCCTTTTACTTGTTATATGATTTGGCTATATACTTGTTCTAACTTGAGTCGACCTATGATACCTACCAGTACATAGTGTTTTGTACTGATACTACCTTGTACTCTTTTTTTGTTGAGTGCAGACCGTGTTTCAGAGACTGATAGGCGACCTAGGCTAGACTAGGAGATTGACCACAGACCCAAGGGTGAGACCTACTTCTCAGGCTACCGTGGATCCTCTTCGAGTTGTTGTCCCTCTTTCGAGTAATGGAACTCTTATTATTTACTATTTATTTTTGTTATTTCAGATATCTTAGACATTGTTTGGATTAGAGTTCTTGTACTATGAATTTCAGTTCTTGGGGGATATTTTAGTTAATTGAATTTTCCGCATTTAACTATATCAGTTCAACTTCTATTATATTTTCTATTTTGATTGGTTTTGGTCTACTTCTTTCAAAATTGGCTAAGTATAAGGTTAAGCTTTGGGTTGGTTGGTTATTCCACTGGAGGGTTAGTGTGGGTCTCACTGATAACTATTTGGATCATGACAATATGAAAGTAATGCAAAGGTAGCGGCAAATAAGTACAGGACAAGGACAACTTCAGTGGTTCTTATTCTAGGGGTCAGAGTTCACAGGGGTAATCTGCACGCCCTATTCAGTCGGTGATGCATGTGTCTGCTGGGGGTTTGTCAGGGGCCGGCAAGCCTTCTTCAAATTTTTGTTGGTATCTCACTTTTTTTAATTTAGCACAGTGACCCATATTGGACCATGTTTGCTATGAGTGCGGGGAATCTTGTCACATTTGGAGGAACTATCCTAGGTATCAACAGGCTTACCAAGTTTTGGCTCCGACAGATAGATGAGGTAATGGTTATATCAAAGATCACCCTTAGGGTGAGCTTGGTGGTCATACGACTGGAAAGGGTGGCGCATAGCCCTATCGGGGTGGTGGGAATACTGGCAGAGGTGGTAATCGGTCTGGTAAGGGTGACACACAAGCAGGTGGTAGGAACCATTTCTACACCTTTCCAGGTAGGCCCGAGGTAGAGGCATTAAATGCGGTGATCACAAGTACTGGCTACGAATTTATTTGATCCTGATTCTACTTTTTTTATGTATCTGCTAGTTTTGCTATGGGGTTAGATATGGTTTGTGAATTGCTTGATATTCTTGTTCATGTGTCTACTCAAGTTGATGCTTCTGTGGTTGTTGATAGAGTTTTTTGTGTTTGTCCTGTCATGTTTGTGGGGTGTAAAACCTGGGCATATTTGGTCATTTTGGACATTGTGGAGACACACTCGGTCTAATGAACCCCTAAGCTAACAAATCCTGGAGCTGCTCCTTAAGCTCTCTTAACTCAGTAGGAGCCATACGGTAAGGAGGAATAAAGATGGGCCTGGTGCTCGGCTCTAACTCAATGGCAAAATCAACATCTCTCTCAGGTGAAAGGCATGGCAGGTCGGTAGGAAATACATCCAGGAAGTCTCTAACCATAGGAACAAACTCAGGAGACAAAGGGTCAGCACTAGCATCTCGGACATACGCTAGATAAGCTAAACACCCATGGGAAATCAACTTCCTAGCTTAAAGAAAAGAGATGATCCCAGACGGTGCATGGATAATAGAACCCTGCCATACAACCGTGGATACACTAGGCACGACTATGGTAACGGTCTTAGCATAACAATCCAAAACTACACGGTGAGGGAATAACCAATCCATGCCCAGTATCACATCAAAATCTAACATGTCAAGGATCATCAAATCACCCCAATTCTCCAATTCACCAACATATATCATGCAAGATCTCACAATCTGATCCACTACTAAAGAATCTCCTACTGGGGTCAAAACAGAAACAGGAACAGATAATGGCTCACTAGCCAACCCTAAACAAGGAATAAAGTAGGCAGATACATATGAACAAGTGGATCCAAGATCAAATAAAGCTGTAGCAGACTGATGGCACACAAAAATTGAACCTGCAATCACAACATCTGAGGCCTCTACCTCCGGTCTCCCAGGGACTGCATAGAACTAACGATGACCTCCACCTGCCTGACCGCTATCCCTACCACCTGCTCTGCCACATAGAGCACCATCTCTACCCTGACCACCGCCTACTCGAGCTGGTAGGTGAATAGAGTGAATAGGCTGAATTGTACCCCGCTGGAGGCAATCTCTAGCAAAATAGCCACTAACTCCGCCATCATAATAGGCTGTACCCCGGTGGGGGAAATCTCTGGCAAAATGATCGCTGACTCTACACTCATAGCACGGCCCTGACGGTCCACCCTGTCGAGACAAACCCGTTGAACCTGTGTGGCCACCTCGACCTGATGCCCCTGAAGTAGTACCTCTCACAGACTGACCATTGTGACCACGCTGACTGCTCTGACCCTGCTCAAACTGGGTACTATCGGCAGTCTGAAGTGAAGCCTGAACCGGTCTGCTGGACTGATGCTGGTGCTGCTGTGGCTGATAGCCTTGGCCCCACTGGCCTGAACCTCTACCACCCTATCTGGAACCACTGTAGCCACCCTGATATCGAGGCCTCTTATCTCTGGCCCCAGTGTCATGACAACACGAATCCTCTATAGTACGAGCATAGTCCACAATGGCCTGGAAAGACCAACCACTAGAAACCAATATCTCTGTGGGCTCTCTAAACTCTCTCCGTAGTCCCCAAACAAATCTATGGATCCTGTCAGCCTCAGTAGGCATAATCATGGCCTCAAAGGGAGCAAGCTAATGGAAACAAGTCTCGTACTCCGAGACAGTCATAGAATCTTTAGCAACTCTGGTGAAATCCTCCCTCCGATGCTCTTTGTCGCTCTGTGGCAAGACCTTGGACATAAAGGCCTCATAGAACTCGGACCAAGTCAACTGAGGTGATGTAAAAGGTCTGCAAGCAACCTGAGCCCTCCACCATAACATAGATGGACCCTCCAGCTGATATGTAGTATATCCAACTTCGTGAGTCTCTAGCAATCCCAAATGGTGTAACATCTCCTCACAGGTAGTAATGAAGTCATGTGGGTCCTGACCCGACGTGCCAGTAAACCTCGGTGGTGCCAATCTCAAGAACCTACCCAACGCCTTCTGCTCCCCATTTGTCATAGCTAGGTGAGGAGCAAAAGGCTGTGCAACTGAAGGGATCGGAATAACCTCGGCATGGGGAGCTGCAATAGCAGACTGTGCTCTTGAACTCTGAACACCCAGGGCTACCCCCTGAGCGGGTGTCTGTGCTACCTCAGAAGGTGTCTCTCCAATCATACCCAATAGCTGAACAAGTAAACCCCTAATATCTGAAGACTGAGCTGGGGCTGAAGGTGGCACAAAAACTGGTGCTGGAACTGGTGGCACCTGGGCTGCCCCCGGGTCCACATGTTGCTGCTCTGGAGAAAACTCTGGCTCGAAGTCATACTCGGGCTCTACCTCAACTCTAGCAGCTCTAGTTGGTGCCGCTGCTCTGGGGCATCCACGACCCCTACCTCTACCCTTGCGACCACCCCAATCTCTAGCTGTAGTCGGAGGCGCAAGGGCAGGAGGCTCTCCTCCGCTAGAAGCTGAATATCTCCTATGAACCATTTGCAGAAGAGTGAACAAGAGTAAGCGAGATTCCCAAAAACATTCAAGAATACTACACACGAGATAGAAATAAGAAAAGTTATTTTTTTCCTAAGATGTCACTATAGCCTCCAGAAGATTGAGTACGGACGTCTCTGCCCCGATCCGCAGGACTCTACTAGACATTGGCTCCTATATCGATGACACCGATGAACCTAGGACTCTAATACCAAGCTGTCACGACTCAATTTCTCGGTTATGATGGCACCTAAAACCCCCAGTAAGCGAACCAATCCCCGTAGCCCAGAACGGTCAGCAATAGGCTACTATCTAGCAAATGAAGTGGAAGAACAGTTTAATAAGCGGAAGCAAGGAAACAAGAAGAAGAAAATAGATAACAGGAGTAATATATACAATGCGTAAGCTAAACCAAACCCAAAACCTGGTGTCATAGCATATAAGAGCCGGATCTACAGAAGGAGTACAAGGGTCCAAAACAATATATACAACTGTCTCTGAGTAGAAATGGAGTACATAATCAAAAGATAACTAAAAGCTAAGCTCTGGTCACCAAGAGCTCACCCTCAGTCCAGAATATCACCAAAATCAGCTCCTCCCATGAGTCTCCACGAGCTAACAACGATGGCCCACACTAGGATCTGCACCAGAAGATGCAGAGTCTAGTATGAGCACCAAATGTGAAGCATAAGGTACCAAGTAGGTATCATAGGCCGACTGCGCACATATAAGATAAAAGCATAGTAACAGATAGAATAGAAGCAAGTAGTCACTGAAATCAATGAAAAATACACCAAAACTAGCCCAGAGGGAATTCAACAGAACAACATACAAGGCTAGCAAGTAGAATATATACACAACAGGCACAAGTGTAAGCAAGAAATAACGCACCTAGGATCCTTGCAATAACAGTATATACATAATAAGTTTAGAAGTGGACGATATACCGATAACCTCAAGTATAAGGAATGGGAGAGAAGAGCAAAGACGTACATGCTCAAAAAATAAGAATCAATAACCCAACTAATCATATCAATCTCGTAACCCAAACTACCAATATTGTAGTATAATATCTCAAAATCATAACCGAGACAGGGGATAGTATCATGATAAAGTAACAAGAGTCTACCTACAGTTCACCAGCCGCCCATACAACCGAGGAACGCAAACAAGTGAAAACAAAACCCTCCGGCATCCCATACTACCAGAGCGTACAATCAACAAATAGCAAACAAGGGTGGTACCTCACACAAATGAATGATATGATGCCATGCTAAGTTAAGAGTGATAGTAGTACAATATGTTACCCGATTTCGACAACCTATAAGACCCAGAAGATAGGATCCATGGAAGGTCACACCCGTACACCCCTACTACACCATATACCCCCTCCAGCATTCGCAGCTCGCAACTCGCAGCCTCTGGTCCAGAATGGCAAGGTCCATGAAGGCCCCTAACCAACATACTAGATGCCCCGCAATCTCAAATCAATCCCCAAGTAAAGCTGCCTGGAGGGTATCCAGTTCTAAAACACTAAGTCCAATAATTCTAGCACATGACCCTGCCTAGTCCAGCATCACCCCAGAAGTTGTAGTAAATAAGTCTAGCACTCGACCCCATCGAGTCCAGTATAAGTGGATCTAGTGAGAAAATATCCTTTGAAACTCCCTTACCCCAAGAAGACCCATCAAAACGTTACCAAACCCCTTTTAGATCATTTTTACCAAAAATGGGCCCCATGGGCCATGCAAGGTTTTGGAAAATCAGTCCTAGTAGGCCCGAAGCCAAAACCATAGTAAAAATCAAGAAAAAATCCCCTCTATCTATATGCATGGTGAATGGCATACATAATCACAATAGTTTCCCCCGGCCCACAAATAACCTATCGGCCCTGCACAGGCTCCAATCGCTCTACAGCACAGATAGCCAGCATAATATCATGATAATGATGCCCGGGAGTCATGGGAACCCCCGAATAACCCACCATATGTGGTCCATAGTCAAACAAGGCCACAAAGGCCCATAAGGGTGATACTACCAACTTCAAAGAATACTACACACAGCGGAGGAAAGAAACGAAGTGAATTATGGAAAAGCAGACAAGGTCTGTGGTACCAACCTAATAACCCAAACCAAGGATGCTAGCTAGTACAATTTTATCCGATATATGCTAAGTCTAGGGAGTTTAGACCATAACCTACCTATCGTCCGATGACAAGCTGCCCGAACAACACGTCCAATCCCTGAATCACTCCGAGAAATCCTGAGTGATAATTAAACTATCACAAACATAAATAATACGTTAAAATGAGTTTAACGATACCCATATCCCTATAATTGTAGCCGGGTCGAAATTTGGGTCAAAAGTGGGCCCGTGGGACCCACAACCCATACCAAAAACAAAAACAAGCACGATGATCACAACAATGCCAAGAAGGCATGCTCTAAAATTGGTCACAATTGGCCAAGAGAAGGGCGCCAAAACAGATCGCTCAACTTGGAGTTTAAAGATGGAATTATGAGAATAAACAACGGAAATTAGGCAAGGATTACTTACCAAAATGATGGAATTTAAGCCAAGATGGAGAATCCTTCACACCGACGATCATGCAAGAGCTAGGAGGCAGCCACTACAACAGATTCCAAGCTTTGGGTAAGAGCAATAATGGTGGATTTTAGAGGAAAGCAAGTTGGGGAAGATGACTTACCAAGAATCGAAGGATCACAAATTATCGAAGAACAATTGATTTCCCCAAAGCTAAAAAAGACTGATATAGAGCAATTTGGTGGAGAGAAACTTGTGTTTTAGAGTGAGAAAGTTGAGAGAAAAGGGTTGGAAAAATGAAGAAGAAGACTTAAATAGCTGCTGGTCGCTGGTCAGCGCCATTGGCACTAAACGAACGCCATCGCACACAAGGGAGCCAGGCGCCATCGTACCTGAAAGGGGCCATCATGCTGGCCGGCTGCAGGCGCTGAGATGCGATCGTGCTGGCCTTGGCGCGATTGCGCTGAAGGCCTGGCCTGCACTGAAAATCTACAACTTTTTGAAAACTCCACGGGGCATTCTGGGCACAATCAAAAACCGGTATTCAAAAACCAATAATGCTAACATAGTATAAACAACATTCCAGACTCAATGGAATCAATGAAACTTCCATACGAGGTTGTTTTGGAGAAATGTTGACCCAAGTCAACACTAACGAATAGGAACCCAAAGGCTCAAAATGAATTCGGCTCACCCGGAACCCAAACCAACCACCTTTCCAACCCAAACTCATCATTTCAGAGCTGATGGAATCGTCGAATTTCGAATCCGACACTCCAATCATCGAAAGCCACCCAAAGTTACACTTTCAACTCCAAATGACCTAAAAATAGAGAAGACAATACAAAACCCACGCCGGAAGTTCTCAGGACTCAACTGAAGGTCCAAATAGACCAAACTCAATGCTACAGAGCTAACGAAACCGTTGGAATTAAATTCCGAGCATGTTAGCTAAGAATGTTGGCTAAATTTAATGATATTCTAAATTAAAGCTCTAAAACAGGAAAACGGCAAAAACAACCAAACGAACGACCAAGGCACCAAACTATCGATCCCAGCAACCCATAAATGACTTGAGGTCGCTACAGGAAAGCTCTAATAATATAATGAATGCGTAAATGCAAAGATGACCGGAAGGGTCATCACAGTAGTATTGCGGGGGACAGGCAGAAGTAATACTACAGTGTGGAATCATCAGAAAAAGGTATGTTAAGGCTATCTTTTCTTCTCAACATATGTCCTTTGAGCTTAATTACAATAGGGCTAGTATATTATCCTCAAACTACTCAAAGTCGTAGTTGTTGTGTTAACTGATTGAGTAGGTGTATTTATCCCTCATCGGGACTATTATTCTATAGATAGCAACCTCATATTAGCTCTGACTTAGAATTACTCTTATAGGTCACTTACATCTTGCCCACTTACTTTTAGGATACTTACTTGTTTACTATTACTTTTGGGACTAGTGTGGTTGCTTTATATACAGATACAGGAGCCTTGTGCACTCAGATATAGAAACAATGATATTTGTATGATCAAGATATTATGAACCTTCAAGCTAGCTATCAATTTAGAGCTTCTGGGTAAATCAGTTATCCAGAGCCTTCTCACTAGCTAGCTATTTAGAGCCTTCGGGCTAGCCCGCTATTCAGAGCCTTTAGGAAAATCACTTATTCAGAATCTTTAGGCTATCCAACTATTCAGAGCCTTCAGGAAAATCAAGCATTTTAGAGCCCTTCGAGCTAGTCAACTGTTCATAGCCTTCAGGAAAATTAGTTATGCAGAGCCTTTAGGCTAACCAATTATTTATAGCCTTCAAGAAAATTAGTTATTTAGAGTTTTCGGGCTAGCCAGGTATTCAGAGCCTTTGAGAAAATCCATTATTCAGAGCCTTTGGGCTAGCCAGCTATTCAGAGCCTTTGAGAAAATTAGTTATTCAGAGCCTTCGAGCTAGCCAACTATTCAAAGCCTTCAAGCAAATCAGTTATTCAGAGCCTTTGGGCTAGCTAGCTATTCAGAGCCTTCGAGCAAATCAATTACTTAGAGACTTTGATCTAAGCAGTCATTCAGAGCCTATGGGCTAGACAAATACAGAGCCTAAGGGCTAACAAATGTAGAGCCTAAGGACTATATAGATATACAAATCCTACAGGATAGACAGACATACAGAGCCTATTATTAAGATAGACATATAGAGCCTACAGGCTAGACAGACTCACATAACCTACGGGCTAACTAGTATAGGAGACCCATAGGGTCCAGTTGGGGGCCAATAGGGGTAGTTTGATTGTAGTGTGATCTACCGGGCTTATGAGGGCTCAGGTAGGTCGCTTGATTATTGTTTGTACCTATTGAATTTATGGGGTCCAGGTTATGTATTTTTTTGCATAGCTAATTATATATCTTATTGCAAGGAAGTAAGTATGTTAGAGTTCTATTTGTGCTCCTGCCTTACTACCTTCATCTATTATATATCAATTTCAGTTCAGCTTTTCAGTTTTCCTTTCATATTATAAATTATTTCATACTGAGGCCCTGAGCCTGGGGTGCTACATTCATTCTAGCAGGTCCCAAGAGATTACCAGATAGGCCTTCTTAGTAGCACGGTCGAGCTCTAGCATGGTTGGATAGCTCTTTTCTTCTGGATTGCCAGAATTTCTGAGGTTTGTTACCTTTAGCAGTAAATAGCTTCTGGGTAGGTCAGGATCTTGTCATAGCTAGTTTATTACTAGGGGAAAAGGCCAAAATACCCCTCTATTTTAGTTTATTAGTCATCTTTATATTTTGTTATACTTTGTCACTATATTTACTCCCAGCGTCAACAAAGTTTTTATTTATACACCTCAATTAAAAAAAATCCCCAAATTCAATTAAATAACCCATTTCTGAAGAAAAACTGTAATGACCCTTCCGGTCATTTCCACGTATACATTTTCCTTGAACCGTTAGAGCCTTTTTGTAGCGGCCCCAAGTCACTTAAGGCTTGTCAGGACCGGTATTTCGGTGTCGGGTCCATTTGTGTGGTCGCATTATAAGTTTTGAAGTCAAGCAAGTCGGCAAAAGTTATCGTAAGATCTTTAATAAATTTTTTGAACTTTGGGTAAAATGTCTCGGAGATTTTCTCCCAATATATAAAGAGTTAGAAGTCCCCAAAATACCAAATCAAAGGTCTACGAGTCTAGTTTCCAACGCACAAAACCTCACGTCCAACTGATCTCGGAGTAAAAAGTTATGACTGTTTTATCGCGGACTGTCTGGCATAAAACGGGTTGCGAACCGGGTCGCGAACCGGGTCGGGTTAAACTCGATTTAAGCCTCAACTTCACGTTTTAAAATGCCGTTTCAGTTCTGAAACAGTGAGAAAACATAAGGGAGGGTTCCAAGAGAGTTCTTGAGTATCGAAATCGTGCGTACTTAAAAATATCTAATTTGAAAGTCGAAGGTGGTAGAAAATTATATTATTATTACCTTTTCAAAATATTTTAAAGGTTTATGAAAAATATTTTCATTACGATATAATTGTATATGTATTTATTTTATAAGATTTTTATACATTGTAATATTTTAGCGGAGATAGTAAATTTAGTTACGTTGAAAATTATTATTATAATATAGTAGGTTTTATTTGAAATAATTTTCTATTAATTATTGTATATTCAAAAATTATATTTATTTTACCATGAATTTATGCAATACCCGAATATATACATCATGGGATTAAAGATAGATATGGTGTGTCACCTCTACTTCCACGTGGAAGTAGAGGGAGTGAACAACAAGTGAGTAAGCATATAGTGTTGCCACTTATTAGCATGAAAATTAATTGCTAGATATGGTCCCATTCATTTTAATTGTGAATGTATTTTCTAAAACTTAAGTTAGTGGAAGGAATGGGCAGCATTTAAGTTCCTCAAAATTCACCCACACGTTAGTGGGTATTAAAATTCATTCAATTTGATTTCATTTCGGAGCGGTTCGGACTCGGAGATCATCATTCTAGCAGCTTGTCGTCGGACGACAGGTAGGTTACGGTTTATTTTCCCTAGACTCCGCATATATAGGATAAAATTGTATTAATGGGCATCCTTGGGTTGGTTTATTAGGTTGGTACCACAGACCTCGACCGCTTTATTCATGTCCGCCTACTTTTGTTCCTCCGTTGCTTGTAGTATTTGCCGATATATTTTATTTACCCTTGTGGTCCTGTGAGGCCTTGTTGACTCTGGAACATAGAAGGTGGGATTTTGGGAATGTCCGCGAGTCCCGGGCATAGAATTATCCTTCTAGGCTGGTTATGCTTGCTGAGTAGCTGTGGGCCTGTGCAGGGTCGATAGGTTGATTGTGAGCTGCTGGGCAGCTATTGTGTTTGATCATACCATTTTCATGCATATAAAGAGGTTTTATACAGGTTTTACTACGGTTTGGGCTTCGGGCCTACTGGCACCATTTTCTAAACCTTGCATGGCCCGAGGGGCCCGTTTTTTATGGAAATAATTTGGAAATGGTTTGATTTAACTTGTGAATATTCCTGGGTAAAAGGAAGTAAAATTATGTTTTAAAATACCAGTTTTACTACTACGCTAGACTCGGCAGGGCTGGGGAGCTAGTTGAGTTTTCTTGCTACTTGAGATGATTTTTTTAGCCTCGGTCGGACCGAGCACCTGAGATGACTTTTTACTGTTTAGACCCTGTTATTCCCGTGCACCCTTGGAGGGGTTTTTGAGATATTTTCCTACTACTTTAGTCCTGGACAGGATCTGGGCATGTATATTCGAGACTGGGTCTCTATCTTGATCCCGGACTTGCTTCCGGATGACATGTTTTGATACTGAGTTTTAGTATGGGGTCTGGGACCTCCATGGACCTTGCCATCCAGGCCAGGGGCTACGGGCTGCGTGTGCCGGATGAGGGGCATATGGTGGAGTAGAGGTATACGGGCAGTGTCCTTCCATGGAACCTACCTGCTGGGCCGGATCGGCACCGGAGGAGGTACATATAGAGATACCATTTCACTTGAGATCTTCATGCATCATATCATTCATTGTTCTAGGCTCCACCCTTGTTTGTTGTTTGTTGATTGTATGCTCCGGTAGTATGGGATGCCGGAGGGTTTGTTTTCACTTGTTTGTGTTCCTCGGTTGTATGGGTGGCCGGGGGACTGTAGGTAGACTCTTGCTATTTACTTACAGAATTGTTCCCTGTTACAGTTAAGTATGAAATTGGTTCCTGCTAGACTATTAGTTTCTGGGTTTTGAGATTGATATGATTAGTTGAGTTTGATTCCTGTCTCTGAGCATGCCTATCATTACTCTTTCCCTCTTCTTACACTTGAGGTTACCGGTATACCGTCCATTTCGTAAACTTATTATGTATACACTGTTATTGCAAGGACCCCAGGTGCGTTATTTCTTACTTTCACCTGTGCCTATGGCGTGTATATTCTGCTTACTGGCCTCACATGTGGTTCTGTTGATTTCCCTCTGGGCTAGTTCATGTGTACCTTTCGTTGATTTATGTGACTGCTTGCTTCTATTCTGTCTGTTACTACGCTTTTATATGTGCCCAGTCGGCCTATGATACCTACTGGGTACCTTATGCTTCGCATTTGGTGCTCACCCCTACCCCCTACATCTTTGGGTGCAGATCCTAGCATGGGCCATCGCCGTTAGACCGCTGTGATTCGTGCTTGGAGATCTGTTGGGGACTACTTCAGACTGAGGGTGAGCTCTTGGCGATCGGAGCTTAGCTTTAGTTTATCTTTTGCTTCATGTACTCTATTACCATTCAGAGACATCTGTATATATTGTTTTTGATTATTTGCACTCCATGTATGTAGTTTGGGATCTATACTATGATACCAGGTCTTGGGGTTTGGTTTAGTTTCCGCATATGTATATATTTATAGTCCTTTTATCCGTTCTCTTCGTTTTGTTCTCTTATTTGTTAGATAGTAGCCCATTACTAACTGTTCTGGGCTACGGGGATTGGTTCACCTACCGGGAGTTGTAGGTGCCATCATGACCGAGAAATTGGGTCGTGACAAAAACAATGCAGGATCCCTTATATACCCGACCCAACCCAACTTAATCCAACTTAATTAACCCAAAAAGATCCAAAATTATACAACACTTTTCTTCAAAAGTTCATCATCAGTCAAAAGAGTTCTTCCAAATTTGAAAGAGAAGAGAGCTCTTCTGTTAATGGAGATTTGAGCAAATTTCTCATCTAGATTTTCAAATCCATTGAGAAATTTAGGAATTTTGGCCAAAATATTTATTTTTGTCAGTTTCTTAAAAATCCAACAAAAAAAAATGTGTGCCTGTTCAATTTTCTTGAAAATTCAGCAAATTGTGGTGTGTATGTTCTGGGGGGTTTTGAGATTTTTGAGTTATTAATTTCTTTTTTTTTGTTTTTTGGGGTGGAAGAAAGACTAATGATGGAGATAGAGAAAATGGTGGAAAATAGTGAAGAAGATGAAAGAAGTGAGAGAGAAGAGGGTATTCATATTCGATAAGCTAGAAAAATAATATATTTCAAGGAAGAAGTATTATTAATTAATGCAGGAAGGAATCTTGAAAATGAGAAAGAAAAAATCTCAGCCCGAAACTGATTTCTCAAATTCTCAACCAGTCGAAAGAGGAGTCTTTTTGGGCATTTAGAAGAGGCAGAAATATGGTTGCCTATTAATCCAAACTAAAAGAAATAGAAAAGAAATTCATGGCTAAATTTGGAGGGATGTTGGTGGGGCTTACTGTGTCATGGTGCTTCAATAAAGAAGAAAATGAAAAAGGCTAGAGAGATGGGTTTAATTTGATATGAGATTGTTTAGTTTAATAGGTTGGGTCAGGTTGGGTATATAAGGGATTCTGGTTTTTTTTATAAAATGAGTTATTTAATTGAATTTGGGGATTTTTGCTAAATGAGGGGTAAAAATAAAAACTTTGTTGATGGCGGGGGTAAATATAGCCACAAAGTATAAAGATGGGTAAAGTTAACTAGTAAACTAAAGTAGATGGGTAAATTTGGCCCTTTTCCCTTACTACTATTAGAGACTTACAGACTTTGGGTTGTATAAATTTGCATTGTCGGTCGTGTTGGCCTTGTTGTTTAGTTCTTTTAGTGCAGTGGACTATTGGATTTGATTGTATATGTATATATGTGTTCAGTTTATATGTTTCTAAATATCATGGTGGCCTCAACAGATCGCACATGATTTATTTTCTATTCTATATGAATTGCTGGGATTTAGTTGAGCTTATTACAAGTTATGTTGTGCCTTGCCGGCTGAGGGCTTATTTTTAAGTCAAATACACTTGTTTGAGTTCTTGATTTTGTAGCTAGTATTTCACTAGCAGCATAGTTGTCCAGCAAGAATTAACTCAGGTCTAAGTTAGCATCAGGTTCTAATTATGTCCCTAAGTTGGAGCGTGACAGAGTGGGTTTTTGTATAGCTTCAAGAATCCAATGATATGGTATGTAATGGCTATTTTATTTTTACCTATTTTGGCATGAATCCCTTTCTATGATGTTGTCATTCAAGATAAATGTCTTTAAAAAATACTCTATTACTCGTCTTTGAAAATATAATATGTTCATCACTTGATAAATGTCTTGTTTAAGTTGGGTTGCCTAACATGTACCATCTCTTGATTCTAGTTGATATTTTGAGGTATAAGTGATATCCCTAATGAAAATAGTGTATGGTGTTATTCCATAATGTCATAAAATCATTGTGCTATTCCTATCCTCGCTTATAGTCACTTAAATTGATATGTTTACTTGTGGTACCATTCCATTGGTTGCGAAATTGTTATAAACATATAAGACTTGATTTATTCCATTGAATAAACGTTGAACTAATTATCGATAATATCACTCGGGAGCTACCAACCTTATGTCCTCTCGATTAAAGTATAGATTTGTTTTGAGTTGAGCCTTAGTTCTACTCTTATATACATCTATATATATAGATGTGTATATATATAAGAACACTACCGAGCTATAATCATTTGAACAATGTCCATATGTGGCATATACATATGATATGAAGAACACCATCAGTTGGGAAATATTAGGAATATACACCACTGAGCTATAATCAATAAGGTGATGCATATATATATATATATATATATATATATATGTGTGTGTGTGTGTGTGTGTGTGTGTGTGTGTGTATGTGTGTGTCTGTGTGTTACAGTTAGTTGACAAATCATTCTCAAGACCAAACTGTAACACCCCAAATATTTTAGGCTAAGATTTGGAACCATTCTAAGTATGTAGTAGGGTCTAAACCTAATAAATTCTATTGTAGCTCGGTGTTAGGATTAACTCGTACGTGTGGGAAGTGCTATGGATGGGAATTAAGGTCCTAAGAAACCTCTAGCACAAGTTAAGTTGAAAGCTTCTCTACCAACTAAGTTTTCGTATAACTTTCTAATAGGGTAAACTTCAAACAATAATTTCTCCCATTATATGAAGAGTTACGTAGCCCATGACCCACCAAATTAAAGTTTCTTGAGTCTTCTTTCAAACTCCACCAAAGTGCATCGATCCGAGTCCCGAGTAAAAAGTTATACTCATTTTTCTAGACACTGCTTGGTCTGCACGGCTGGCCATGCGAACAAGGGATCCACCATGTGGCCGTGTGGGAAAGGCAGTACTACTGCCATTTCTGCATGACCATCGCACAGTCAAGGCGCCATCTGCGCGGCCGCGCACACAAAAAAGCTATATAAGCACCCTTAGGTTGTTTTTTCCAAATATTCTCATTTTTATCTCTTCTTTCAAGCCCTGAGTTGGTTTTCTCTCCTCTCCTCACTCTCCAACACTAAGGTACGTTCCCCTCATGTATTTCAAGTTATTCCAAATTCTTTCTAATCATTAGTTATAAATTCCAAACAAGATTCTTCACAAAAATCTTAAGGTTTTCAAGAAAAGCTAAAGCTAGGGTTTTTATCCCAAGAATTCTTATCCACCATCTTTTCTCCAAGGTATGTTGAACAATCCTCTTTCAACTAAGTATATTAGTAGTTGATTTTCCTAAACGACAAAGTGATATTTACAAGAGTTTTGAATGTGGATTTGTTGAATGATTTTCGAAAGGAGAACTTACTTGAAGATTCAAACCCTTTTTATGATATTGCCCTTTTGTTACTAAATATACTTGAGAATGGAGAATTATTATTTGAAGTATGAAACCCTAATTATATGAAAAGCCTTTTGGCGCAGATTTAAAGTCACGAAGTCAATGATTCTTTTGTAAACTATTTTACTATTTAAATCTTGGCTTTTAATGAAAGGAAAAAGGATTTCTACATTCCTCGATTTAGAAAGTATTGTTTACTAATTATGAAATAATCAACCTTTGAGGGATATGTTAAATGTGTTTAAATCCTTTAAAATAATGGGACAAATGATGTATGAATGATGATGGCATAATATGATATGTACAACTTGCAAGTGTTGGTATGACGATACCAATTTATGAATTCCTTAAGAATGTTAATGTAACGACCCAATTTCTCGGTCATGATGGCAACTACAATCCCCAGTAGGCGAACCAATTCCCGTAGTCCAGGACAGTTAGTAATGGGCTACTATCTAACAAATAAGAGGGAGAGTAGTTTAATAAGCAAAAGTGAGGGAACAAGATGAAGAGAATAGATAACAGGAATATATATATACATATGCGGAAACTAAACCAAACCTCAAGACCTGGTATCATAGTATAGAGCCGAAACTACATACATGGAGTGCAAACGATCCAGAACAATATATACAGATGTCTCTGAATGGTAATAGAGTACATAAAGCAAAAGATAAACTAAAGCTAAGCTCCGATCGCCAAGAGCTCACCCTCAGTCTGAAGTAGTCCCCAACAGATCTCCAAGCACGAATCACAGCGATCTAACGATGAAGTCCCACGCTAGGATCTGCACCCAAAGATGCAGGGGGGTAGGGTGAGCACCAAATGCGAAGCATAAGGTACCCAGTAGGTATCATAGACCGACTGGGCACATATAAGATAAAAGCGTAGTAGCAGACAGAACAGAAGCAAGTAGTCACAGAAATCAACGAAAAAGGTACACAGAAACTAGCTCAGAGGGAAGTCAACAGAACCACATGTGAGGCCAGCAAGCAGAATATACACACCATAGGCACAGGTGAAAGTAAGAAACACGCACCTAGGGTCCTTGCAATAACAGTGTCTACATAATAAGTTTACGAAATGGACGGTATACCGGTAACCTCAAGTGCAAGAAGAGGGAAAGAGTAATGATAGGCATGCTCAGAGACATGAATCAAACTCAACTAATCATATCAATCTCAATCCAGAACTAACAGTCTAGCAGGAACCAATTTCATACTTAACCGTAACGGGGAACAATTCTGTAGGTAAAGAGCAAGAGTCTAGCTACAGTCCCCCGGCCGCCCATACAACTGGGGAACACAAACAAGTGAAAACAAACCCTCCGGTATCCCATACTACCGGAGCGTACAATCAACAAACAACAAACAAGGATGGAGCCTCAAACAATGAATGATATGATGCATGAAGATCTCAAGTGAAATGGTATCTATGTATGTACCTCCTCCGGTGCCGATCCGGCCCAGCAGGTAGGTTCCATGAAAGGAAACTGCCCGTATACCTCTACTCCGCTGTATACCCTTCCTCCGGCACACGCAGCCCGAAGCCCCAGGCCCGGATGGCAAGGTCCATGGAGGTCCCTGACCCCATACTAAAACTCAGTATCAAAACATGTCGTCCGGAAGCAAAGTCCGGGTTCAAGATAGAGACCCAGTCTCTAATATGCATGCCCAGACCCTGTCCAGGACTAAAGTAGTAGGAAAATATCTCAAAAACCCCTCCAAGGGTGCCCGGGCATAACCGGGTCTAAACAGTAGAAAGTCATCTCGGGTGCTCGGTCCGACCGAGGCTAAAATTATCTCAGGTAGCAAGAAAACTCAACTAGCACCCCGGCCCTGCCGAGTCTAGCGTTAATCGTAATATAAATCATAATTTTACCTTCTTTTACCCAAGAATATTCACAAGTTAAATCAAACCATTTTCAATTCATTTTCATCAAAAATGGGCCCCAGGGCCATGAAAGGTTTAGAAAATAGTGTCAGTAGGCCCGAAGCCCAAACCATAGTAAAACATGGATAAAACCTCTTTATAAGCATGGAAATGGTATGATCACACACAATAGCTGCCCAACAGATCACAATCAATCTATCGACCCTGCACAGGCCCACAGCTACTCAGAAAGCATAACCAGCCTAGAAGGATAATTCTATGCCCGAAACTCGCGGACATTCTCAAAATCCCACCTTCTATGTTCCAAAGTCAACAAGGTCTCACGGGACCACAAGGGTAAATAAAATATATCGGCAAGTACTACAAGCAACGGAGGAACAAAAGTAGGCGGACATGAATAAAGCGGTCGAGGTCTGTGGTACCAACCTAATAATCCAACCCAAGTATGCCAGCTAGTACAATTTTATCCGATATATGCTAAGTCTAGGGATTTTAAACCATAACCTACCTGTCGTCCGATGACAAACTTGAACCTCTCCGAAAAAGCACCAACACGAAATCAAACTCGAACTCGGGCTTGAATAACTTGACGTAGATAACTAATTTTCTTCCGCAGATCAAAATATAGCGCCACAATAACTCTTCTTTAACATATGCGTACATATATTTATATGAAGCATGTTAACAGAAAAGAGACTATACTACTCACAATGCAAAAATGAATGTGAAAATGGAAGAAACATATATATAGATGAGAATAGAAGATTATCTCTTTCTGCCTAACACAAATTAATTATGTATCCTATATTAAACAATTAATTGCTGAGTCATAAGGGCAAGTGGCATTACCTCAATTGTATTAGAGGTTACTGTCCACCCCTTCCACCTCCATGTGGAGTGGAGTGGAACCACACATTCATTTTTATCCCATTATGTATATATTCGGGTATTGCATAAATTCATGGTAAGATAAATATAACTTTTTGAATATATCATAATAAATAGGAAACTATTTCAAATAAAACCTACTATATTATAATAATAATTTCCAACATAACTAAGTCTACTATCTCCGTTAAAATAATAATAAATTATAAGACTCTTGTAAAATAGATACATACACGAATATCTCGTAACAAAAGTATTTTAGGAAGGCAATAAAAATATAACGTTCTACCACGTTCAACTTTTAAATTAAATATTTTTAAGTACGCACAATTTTGATACTCAAGAACTCTCTTGGAACCCTCCCTTATGTTTTCTCACTGTTTCAGAACTGAAATGGCGTTTTAAAACATGAAGTTGAGGCTTTAAATCGATTTTGACCCGACCCGGTTCGCGACCCGGTTTCTGCCAGACAGTTCGCGGTAAAACAGTTATAACTTTTTACTCCAAGATCAGTAGGACGTGAGGTTTTATGCGTTAGAAACTAGATTCGTAGACCTTCGATTTGGTATTTAGGGGGACTTCTAACTCTTTATATATTGAGAGAAAAGCTCTGAGACATTTTACCCAAAGTTCAGAAAATTTATTAAAGAAACTTACGATAACTTTTGCCAACTTGCTTGACTTCAAAACTTATCACACGACCAAACAAATGGCCCCGACACCGAACTACCGGTCTCTAAAAGCCTTAAATGACTTGGGGCCTCTACAAACAAGCTCTAACGGTACAAGGAAAACGTATACATGGAAATAACCGGAAGGGTCATTACATTGTTATTATAAGTAAACTCAATAAGTGACAGTTGATCATACCAGTTCCCACCAAAATCTAGCACACACACTCATAACATGTCCTCAAGCATTTCATATGGCCATTGGTCTGAGAATGAAAAGTTGTACTAAGATTAAATTGAGTTCCCAAATCCTTCTAGAAAGATCTCCAGAAATACGTTATAAACTATACCCCTCTGTCTGAAATAATCGATAGTGGCACACAATATAGTCTAACTATTTCTCTAATTTACACCCCAAACACAATCTTCAGATTAGAATATGGCCCTGACTTGCAAAAAATGGGCCAATTTTTTTCGATCTATCAACAATCACCAAAATAGAATTGAACTTCTATCACGAATGAGGAAAACATGGGAAAAAATTCATATGTATCTCCTCCCACATCAAAATTGGAATAGTTATCTCATGACTTAGCCCACTGGGATGTTGATGCTCTACCTTTACATGCTAACAATTTGGTCACTATTCCATGAACTCAGCTATGTACCTCTTCATTCCCAACCACTAATAAATCTCCTTAATATCATGATATATTTTTGTCGATCCTGGGTGAATAGAGTAACAAGAATGGTGTGCCTCTTCCACAACCTACTGTCAAAACCCTGCAATATCTGGAACACATAACGGATCTTTGAATCTGAGGACTCCATCTCCTGCTATATTAAAGGCTAAAGACTCATGTTGCTGAGCCTTGCCTCTGAGCTGCTCTAAGCTAGGATCCTCGTAGTGTTGTGCATTCACTTTCACAACTAGAGATGATACGACTGTTTCCTAATATGTGACCCTAGCATCAGAGTCTAATAATTTAACCCCCAAACTAGCTAGTTGATAGAGCTTCCAAGTCTTTCGCTTCTCAGCTTCTAAATATAATACACTGCCAATAGACTTACGACTAAGAGCATCCACTACTATATTGGCTTTTGCTGGATGGTACAAGATATCCACGTCATACTCTTTAAGCAATTTAAGCCATCGGCCCTATCGCAGGTTCAGCTCCTTCTTCAAGGAATGAATAAATACAACAAATTCTAAATCATGGGTTGGGTAGTTCTTCTCATTCTTCTTTAACTGTCTAGAAGCACAAGAAATTACCTTTCCTTGTTGCATCAGAACACAAACCAGCCTAACTCTTAAAGCATTATAAAATATTGCATAACCCTTTAAACCCTCCGGTAAGGTCAAAAATGGTGCTGAAGTTAATCTATCTTTTAGATGTTGAAAACTCTGCTCGCAGGCTGTGATCTACTGCTTTCTGAGTCACCTTTGTCAAGGGTGCTGAAAGTGAAGAAAATCCTTCCACAAACCTTCTGTAATACCCTGCTAACCCCAAAAAGCTACAAACTTTTATCGAGGTCTTGGGTCTAGGCCAAGTCTTCATGGCCTCAATCTTCTGTAAGTCAACCTATATACCAGCATCTGATACAACATAGCCCCAAAAGGCCATAGAATGCAATAAGAACTCATACTTAGAGAGCTTAGCATACAACCTCTAATCTCAGAGTACCTAAAGCACTACTCAGAGATGATCTTTATGCTTGGCCTCTGATCGAGAATGTACCAGAATATCTTTAACAAATACAATGATAAAAAAGTCTAAAAAGACCTAAATATACTATTCATCGGGTCTATAACTATTATTTGGGCATTCGTTAACTCTAAATACATTCACAAGAAACTCAAAATTGACATATCTAAGCCTGGAAATTGTCTTTGAAATATCACTCTCTTGAACAAGTACCTGGTGGCACCCAAAACATAAATGAATCTTTGAGAAGTATTAGGCATCCTGCAGTTGGTCAAAAAATCCATCAATCCTTGGTAGTGGATATTTTTTCTATATAGTCACCTTATTCAGTTTTTAGTAATTTATACACTTCTGCAATGATTCATCTTTCTTCCACATAAATAACACTGATGCACCGCATGGTAACGCACTAGGCTGAATGAAGATCTTATCTAATAAATCTTTCAGATGTTCCTTTAATTTCATCAATTCCATTGGTGCAATTCCATATGAGGGAATTGATATTAGCTGGGCATCTGGTAATGTATCAATAGAAAAATTGATCTCCCGCTCTAGGGGAATACCAAGAAGCTCATCTGGAAATGCATCTGGAAACTCATTGCCTTTACAAACTGAAGAGTAAGTGGGTCAGCATCAACATTTCAAACTCATACAATATGGTAAATGCAGCCTTTGGCAAAAAAATTCCTTGCATGATGATAGGAAATAACCCTACCTTTTAGAATTATTGCATTACCCTTCCACTCCTGAACTACATCCTCGGGAAAGTGGAATCTAAAACTTTTCTCGGTAGTTGACATTGGCGTAACAAGATGCCAGCCAATGTATGCCTATAATAATATCACAATCAAGCATCTCTAAATCTATCAGGTCTGTAAAGGTCTAACGGCTAACAATCTCTACTGTACCACCTTGATAAATCCTCCTGGTAATAATAGAGTTTCCAACTGGGTAGACATAGTAAAATTTCATTGCAATGACTTTGGTACTATACATAAATTCCCAGCAATTATTAGGGTAACACACGATAATGTGGAGCCTGGATCTATCAAATCATAAACACAGGGGGAGCAAACACTCAATGTACCTATCATAATATTTTGGGATGAATCTGAATTGTGATCACTTATCAGTGCATAAGTACAAGTCTAGCCAGTACTGAAACTAGATGCTCCCTCTTGTCCTAGACCTCTACCTAATGAAATTTGGGTCCCTCACTCGATAAGATATACTGAGGAAGATTATCCATTATTGATCAATCATTTGTCCTGAACTCGGCTGGTCTCTTAACGGTCAATATCTTTTTATATGACCCCTTTGGCTACAAAAATAGCATGTTGTGGAGCCCTAATGGCATCTCCCAACATGTATTTATTACATAAATCACATAAATCACAATGTGGCACAGCTGATCTGAACTGCTCTGGGACACTGTAATGCTGTGAGCTAGATACTTGTGAGCTCTCACCCAAACCATACCACCCCTGGTGATCCAACCTGCTACCTTGGGATTATTGTGGTGGGTCCTAGGTGTCTTCCTAAATATTGAGGTTTAGAGCCACCCTGAGTCTCCATCTAAAACCCATGGTCCTAGCCCTCTTATGTTGTTCTCTCTCGACCCTCTTAATTGTATACTAATGATATTGAAACCCCTCTATGTTTTGTGAAATGACCTAAATACATGAGATGTCCATATCATCATTATGTGTGATTTTCATACAAGCTTAATAATATTCGTAAGCCAAAGAACTCAACCCTTATGACTCAGCTCTGTAGCACGATTTGAGCAAAATAATGGCAACTTTCCTTAACAATGTTTGTAGCTTACTGCTTATAGAATGTGGTGCAAAACACATTTATAAACAAGACTCTACTAGACACAGCTTGCAAACTCCCTTGGATATGACATTGTTTCGATACAAATTTTTTCACGCCCTAAAACTCGGGGGGAACAATTGGTACCTGATGCAAAAACTTAGGCCTAAACCGACCTTGTTGAACCATGGCACATGGAATCCACACACAATCAAGAAAATAAATAAGTATATCTCCGCTTACAAATCAGCCATTGGCCGACAAGGCCCCTGTCAACAGCTCTAGAAAGAAAATAGTTACGTCCAACAGTTCATATAAGGCAATAAGCATTTTGCATATAAATCATGTTTAGGTCATCGAGGTCGCCATGATATCTAGGAAAGCATAAATGTTATGTGGGCCATCAAGGACACCATGATTTCTATATAAAAACTAAAAACATATATATACAATGTAAACTAGCCCAATGAGTTGCTAAACTGCCAGCACAACAAGAACAAGGCCCAATTGGCTAACAAGCTACAACTAATAAACATACAAGGCCAAAATGGCCACTATCGTAGCTATTCAACCCAACCGACTAGTCTGCAAGCCTCTAGGAATACAATACTAGGTGGGACAGGGCACCAACCTATCCAAAAGCTATGAATAGCAAGAAGGCAAACCTCTGAGACTCTGCCAACCACTAGAAGGAAAGGAGTCAACCTACCCACTGAAAGCTCGGCTATGCTACCCGGTAGGTCTATCTGGTTATCTCTCAGATCCTACAGGAATTAATGTAGCACCCCCAAGCACTGGAGCATAAGTATAAAATAATGTACCTAGCATGTAAGGCAAACTAAAAACTAAAATTGATGTGTAAGGACTAAACAAAAGGGCAGGAGTAAAACAACAGTACAATAAGTTACTTTCCTGCAATAAGATACCATCTAAGGCATATAGAAAACAATATCTTGACATGGTCCCCATAAGCCCAATAGGTAAAAATAGCATACAATTTTCATAAGTCCTAATAGGCACAAACAGTCGCTAAATACCCATATTGGCCTCCTTACCTCGACCCCAATGATGATCTGATCTGAATTTTCTCAATGTATATGTGTCATAAATCAATACAACTTTGAGGCTCTATGGTACAATATAAGTGTTTTCCCATAGGTACAGCCTACCCGTACCATAGGTATGGTCTGCCGGGCCCATAGGCAGAGTCTGCCCAGCCGAAAGGTACAGTAATATAATGTTACTGTTGTCCCATAGATACAGTCTGCCCATCCCATAGGTACGGTCTACCCCACCTGAAGGCAAGGTAATAGTACTCAGAATGTAAGCTCTAAAACCATGCAGTGTCAGTGTCTACTGAGACCAAAACATGCTCATAGGCGGCAGCAACATAATAAACACAACACAATAATAGCATATAATCAGAGGTGACCTCAATACAATAATAACATGCTTTTCTAGGCCACTAAGTAAGCAATAGAGTGCTATTGGTAGTCACTATATCATATTGTGCAGCAAACTCAATAGAATAAGGCCACAAGTTGAATAACAATGTTATAAAAGATATAACAAGCTTGGCCTTAAGGGTCATGACTGAAAGTGAAAATGAAGCAATAACATACATTTTAACTAAATCCTTAAAGGTTTCTCTATGAAGCTCGACCAACCTATCATAATACAATATTTGCTAGAATCAACAGGGCTACAAGAATGAGCCATAACCAATTGATAAGGCGTTAAGGTCATCGGTATGACCAGTCCACTTTAACTCAAAAAAAGACATAATAATATCTACCAAACTAATAGATAATAACCACCACAAGAAGCTATCAATATCTCATAAGAGCGGCGAGCTCCCGAGGCAATATAACAAGGCGTACTTCATGATGTTTAATCTGACAACTATCATATGTGACTCTTATATGAAATGCCAAATCCCCACTACCTACCATCAATAAACAACATTAAAAACCTAACTCAGTAAGACAAAATGGCTGCCCAGAGTTACAGTATCTAAAATACCACTTTGTGGCTGAGAAATCTGTAAAAATAATACTACAACATTGAATTATGAAGCATGATCTTAGGTAGTAGATTAAATCGACAAAAAGATCTTAAATCCCAAGTTAAACAAGCTGCTTCTTTGCAGTAACAACAACTAAAGTCAAAAATGATGAGAAAACTATACCACAACCACGATCTTGCTACGTAGAGCAACTACCATTAAACTTCTAAGTTGGAAGCATCAACATAAATGGAGAATTTAAGGGCTTTATTCTCTTATTTTCTATGATATTTTGGTGAAATTTCTGAGTTAAAACGAAGGGAAATCATCTTTTATAAAGATAAACCGACGTAGGGGCTAGGGGCCCACCTTCACATGCCTGCTTGTGTAGTGTCACAAAAATATGAATTTCTCTCTATTGTGAAGTCGTATGGATGAACATGCCTGACTTTTATTCTGCAACTTGCTTGACTTCAAAACTTAACAACTGACCATTGTAAAATTAAAATACTTCATAAAATATCCCTCCTATATATTAAGAACTCTTAGTCTTACCCCAAAATTATGAGTTAGTCCAATGTTTGCTCGGGCAAGGTATTACAATCGTAGTCTAACGGGTACTCAGACTTCCCCAAAGAGACTTACCAAGAAGAATTGAACCATACTTGACTTTTTAGCACAAAAACAATGATTTCCCTTAAGAAAGTCATCACACAATCTATCATCAGGAACTACCAAGCAACAAGCTCAATTAACTAGCATATTCACACAATGCACATGAAACACACACTCTGAACCAATTATCTCACCAAACAAGATAGTCTATTAAACACAATTATGAGCATATCTCAATTCGATAATAATTCCACTGTCAACTAAATTATAATGATGATTTTCCCTTATGAAAGAAGTCACCCAATCTATTATCGGGCCAAATCATGCATCAAAATTGAGCAGGGTTGCTCAGACTTCACCCCTAACTAAAATTCACATCATGAATCAACATTAGGCAATTTAAGCATCAACCATAACACACAACTCACCATCTCAACATATAATGCATTAACCAAGAACCCACGACAACACTTCAATCATGAATTATTAAAGGAAATGGGGAATTATTGCTAATAAAACTCCTAAAAATCAAAATTAAAGACTTTAAAGCATAAGAATCATACTAAAAATGATTGGAGAGTGAAATGATCAAGAAAAATGGAGCTTGAAGCTCTTGATAATTGTGGAATCAGTGGGTTCACTAGAAATTTGGATGGTGGTAGGGTGCTGACCAGCAAATCAACAGCAGTAGAAGAGTGACAGTAGGAGAAGGAGATTAGAGAATAGGGAGATGGAATTTGTAGGAATGAAGGATTTCAGAGAGTGTGGAAGTGAAAAAGAAGAAAAAAATGGGTAGAAGGAGAGGTTTAGAGGTGAAGAGGCGTGGGTCAACTAGCCGGGTCGGGTCGATCAATGGGTTAGATCAGGAAAATTAAAAGGCATACCTGCATTTGTCACCCATACAAGAACAAGTGACATCTTGCAAGCCACAAGTGGCACTCATATGATGATGAATTCAATTTTTTCTTCTATGTAATCTATTTTGGCTTGTGTTTCACCTGCGATTCACAAGTGTCTTTTTGCGTTCCACAAAGTGTCTTTCTGCATTCCATAAATGACGGACAAACTCCTCCATTTTTGATCAATTTTTCTAGTTGTTCTGTTAAGGATTGCATTGCACCTGCGTGCCGCAAGTGGGCACTTATGATTTGTAGGTGTAGCGCAAGTCCTTTCCAGTGGCCTCCGGATACTCTAAACTTTTTCCAATCTTTGCATTCCTAACACACCAAAAACAACAAAAGTGTGGTAAAGTAATTCAAATAACACTTGGATTGCCTCCCAAGAAGTGCTTGACTTAACATCGTGGCATGATGATAATACCTCAAGATCAAGGAGTCTTAGGAGTAATAAGAAGATCGGAAATTTTCCATCCAAAGCATCGGATGTACTACCTCAAGACATTCACCAAAGCTTCCCTTTTCCATAACTTCAACTCTTTGGCAGTGGAAATTGAGAAGGTGTCATTAGGAAAAAGATAAACATTCTCAGGGTCCCTTAACACTAGCTCCTCACCACTCACCTCAACCAACTTCCCACTTTTATCAATCATAGAAATAACTTGAAATTCATCCGGTGGCTTTATTGATTTACATACATCAAAGGTGACCTTTTCTTTACCCACATGGAACTTCCATTCTCTGCACTCAACATCCACAAGCGTGTGTTCGATGGCCAAGAATGGAAGCCCTAAGATGATGGGTATCTCAAAGTCTACTCCATAATCCAAAACCACAAAATCAGCTAGTCGGATGAACCTATCCACCTTCACCAATACATCAAGTAAAATGCCCATCGGGCGCTTAATGAACTTGTCAGCCATGAGTAAACTCATTGGAGTCAGCTTGTGAGCTCCTAATCCTAATTTCTTAAAAATAGCAAGGGAAATTAAGTTGATGCTTTCCCCGAGGTCACATGATGCCTTGGAAAGTTGGTACACCCTAATGGTGCAAGGAATGGTGAAGACTCCCGGATCTTCTCTTTTCAAAGCAAAGTTACTTTCCACAATAGCACTACGGTGGTGCAATACCTCCACTGTGCCAACTTCTACATGCCTTTTCTTAGTCAATTCTTATTTCATATATTTTGCATAGTCCAGCATTTGCAACAAAACCTCAATCAATGAGATATTCACCGGCAGTTGTTTCAACACATCAAGAAACTTTTTGAACTGAGCTTCCTCTTTCTTTTTTCATCAATCTTTAGGGAAAACGGGAGACACTTGGGCAATGGCAATAGAATATTCAAAGTTTCGTACCATTTTTCCTCCTCAATGTTAATTACCACTTGAGGGTTAGAGTCTATCTTTTCTTTTGGAATTGCATCATCAACTTTTTTAGACTCAGAGATCACATCATCATGCTTGGAACTAGGATTATCTTTCGACAAGGGTTCATTTGGCTTCTCTTTCACTCTCGGATTAGCACTCATCTTTTCTCTACCTATAACAACCCCAACATCACTTACCCCCTACTTAAGAATTTCTCCACTCATAGTTACTATGGTCATACAATGTCCATCATTCTTTGGATTAGGATGCGTATCACTAGGTAGTGTGCCCTTGAGTCGTGGGTTTATTTGAGCTAATATTTAGTCCTTTGGGCTTCAAGATATTTGATGAAAGCTGAATAGGAGCTCACAATTTGAGTAAGAGTAGACAAAACATTCTTCAATTCTCAAACACTTATATCAGTCGATTAAACTTTTTTCATATACCCAAGCAAGCATATCTTTATTTTTTGAGCTTATGAGATCACTCACCCCTGCTTGAAGTTAAGTTACATCAGTTTTGGGAGGAGGAACATAAGGGTTATAACTCTTATGATTGTACCTATCTCTATCTCTATCCTTATCCCTCCAAGTAACATAATGATCTCCATCTCTTTCACTATAACACCCCAACTTTGGGCTAAGATTTGAACCATTATAAGTATGTAATTAGACCCGAACCTGAGGAAATTTCTATGTATCTAGGTGTTAAGATCAATTCTTAAGTGTAGGAAGAGCTTTGGTTATGAATTAAGGTCTTAAGGAACCTCTAGTACAAAGTTAAGTTGGAAGCCCCCTTACCGACTAAGTTTCCGTATAAGTTTAAAAGAGGTCAAATTTCAGACAATCATAACTCCAAAAATGCGAAGAGTTATATGGACCATGACATACCAAATTAAAGATCTTCGAGTTTTCTTTCCAACGCCGCCAACTGCTCATCCATACTTGAGTAAAAATATATGTCTATTTTAATGGACACTGCTCAGTCGGCGCGGCCGACAGCGCGAACGAGGTATCCGCTGCGCGACCGCGCGGGAAAGACAGTGTTACTGCCATTTCTTCGTGACCGGATGCGTGGTCAAGGCACTAGCTGCACGACCGTGCACAAGAAAACATTATTTAAGCGCCCAAAGGTTGTTTTCCATGAAAAGTTTTATTCTTCTCTCTTCTTTCAATCCCTAAGTTGGTTTTCTCTCCTCTCGTCATCCTCCTTCACAAAGTTAAGTCCCCTAGCGAGTTTCTAATCAATTCTTGTTAGTTTATATCATCTGAATACGGATTTGTTGATGAAATCCTACGTAACAATTCTAGGGTTTTCAAGAAAGCTAAATCAAAGTTTTAAGAACTGAGTTCTTGGAGTTCTTCTTCAAAAGTTAGGGTTCATCTTCAAAGATTCTTCCCCAAAATCCATCCCCAAGGGATGTAAAGCTAATCTTTCATGTGGGAACCCCGTTCTCCCCACAACCAAGTTATGTTTTTAGTTTAAACCAAGAATCATGTTAGAGTTTTTATGAGTTGAAATCCTTGAGTTTAATTCTGTCTCTTGATGGTATTCTTTGAATGTCCTATGATTTTTAGTAAGAATTTTAGGAGTTTGGAGTCTTTCTTATTGATTTGATTCCTAATACATGTCTAATGAGTTTTCAAGCAAAGTTTGCAAATTTCCTTAAAGGTATTGAGAAATTTATTTCATGATTTACTAGATTATTCATGATTTTCATGAAATCTAATTGAAGGTTTTCAAGTGTATGTTCATAAAAATTTTGTAAAGAGTTTTTATGCTAATATCATATCTCGAAAAGAGAAGAAGTTTATCGTATCTTGAGATTTAAAGAAAAGTTATGAAGATTAAGAGCCAAGGCTCACAAAGATAGATATGTTCATGATACGATATTTTGAGTCAAACATGATTTTAGAAAGTGTTTTAAGACCTATGTTATAAGCATATATTATGTTTTGGGAGGACTATTTAGCACCGATACAGGTATGGGTTTAGACAACACATGTCCTAAAACTACGTTGCCACCGTAGGATAGGATCGTCCGCAGTTAGGTCGACTCCTCTATTATGTATAGCCTTCGGGCTCAGCTTTGGTATCTCCAGATTATGTTTCATCTTATACCCCGGTAAGGTATATGATGTCTCTGTCCATGAGGGCAAGTCATTAGGTTCTGGGATTGTGGACAAGACATTGTACTCCATGATGCTCACATGGTTTATGTAGGTTAAGAGAAACTCCCTAAAAGAAAACTTATATATTTTGAATAATATATGATTGGCCAAGGCCACCAGTTTAAAGAGAAGTTTTATGAAGCATTGTTTTCAAGTGTTGTTTGGACTTCAGTTAATCAGTTTCCAGTTTCAGTTTTAGTTGTAAGAAAATATCTTAAGAAAGTTTTACTTATATTACATTAAGTTTCAGCATTCAGGTCAGTCATTCTTCTTTTTAGTTATTCAGCTCTGTCTATGGTTATATTATTCATGCCTCAGTTTTTTAGCTTTATCAGTTCAGATATTATTATTGTTTCACTTTACGTCTTTACATGCCAGTACATTCAAAGTACTGACGCCTCTTTTTGGTGCTACATCATTGGACAATGTAGCCCCCAACTTTCATAAATGCAGATTATCGAGAAGACTCTTTAGTAGGCTATGCCATCAGCTTGAGTGAGTTCTCATTATTCCCGAGAATTTAGCAGTATACCAATCATCAGTTTGTTCTATTACATAAAGGTAGTTGTATTCATAATGTAGTAGAGGCTTCATAGACATAGTCAAGTCAGTTGTATCAGTTTATAAACATTTTTTTGTTTCAGTTATTGAAAGTTTAAGTTAATTTATTTCATCTTGTTTACAAAGGTAAGCCCATGTTTCCAGCTTCCGCATTTTTTATTAAAAGTTTAGCCTTATTAGTTGTATGCCATACCAAGTGGTTCTCTCGGGCCATTCGTAGTTTTGGGTGCCAATTACGTTCAGGGTGTAGGCTCAGGGCGTGACAAACTTGGTATCATAGCACAGAGTTCAAGTGTCCTAGGGAGTCTATGTAGCCGTGTCAGTAGAATTTTATTTATGGTTGCGAGGGCCCTACTTCTATAAATGAGAGACTATAGGCATTTAAGAAAAGTTTCTCATTCTTTCTTACTTTAGATTGTTCTTTAAAGTTGTCCCCTAAGAAACTCATAAAAGTTTGTGCATTGTTCCAAGTTCCTCCAACTGTGCCTCATCTTTGAGGTGGTAGAAGCAGTAAATCTCAAATTTTTATCAAGGTGATTTTCTCAGATAAAGCCCGTAAAAAGTTAAGAGACTGCACAAGAGCTTGATCGGAGCCCATTAGTGCATTTCCATCCATTGATTTAAAAGATTGCGCTCTTATTTTAATGAATCGTGCATTCGAGTTAGAATAAGATGAGTATTCAGACCCTTATCTTTTTAAACAGCACCCTTAAGAGGGGTGGGAGAAGGTATGCATCTAGATCTTTGGGTAGTGAAGTGACTCGTGAGATGGTGAGTGATAGAGTGTTGTGTTCTCAAGTGTTGACCCGGGTATAATAAGTGAGGTGTAGATTTTATGGTAGTATTTATAGGGAGAGTTGCAGGTTATGATATTTTAAAACTTGTCGTTGTGTTAGTATAGATCAAGCACGGGTTTTAAATAGAAGTGTAGAGTGTTTATGAATTGATGGGTCCAGGTTGCACCGGGTGGTTTTGAAGGAAGAGCCTATTGATGTTTACAGAGTTATGAAGCTTGTTAGAGAGGTGATACAATGAGTGATAGTGTGTATAGAAGGAAGTGGTGCTCGTAGACTGTAATTAGATAGACTGCAAGATTAAGGTTGGCTATTTATTGTAAGGTTGTAGAGACTATTGTATCTCGGATCTTATCTAGTAGTTAAAACTCAGTATAGTATGTGGGAAGTTGATCGTCTATCCATGTTGAGTGTTAGATCCTATGTTTGAATTATGGATGGTCACTGAGGTTAAAGAATGTTTGTTTGGGAGTAGTAATGCAGACTTTGTGGAAGTAAGTCTAGTAGGCCTGGGTTAGTGGCTTTTGAGCTAAGGGGGAGATGTTAGTGGAGTTCCTTTCCGTCTAAAGATATAGGTGTAAAGAAAGAGTGAGACAAGATTTTCGTTTTGGTGAAATAGTTAGAAGGGGTTATATAGTATGACTTTGTGTGGAAGTCTACCAAGTGGTGGTTTTCATAATTGGTCTGAATGCCACGTTGATGTGAATATGGACTATTGAATTACGAGAATAGTGGATCCTTGCTTAGAGCTTGAGGATTAGTTGTTTGAAGTGGTAAGAATAAGTAGGAAGCCTAGAAATGGAAGTTTTGAGGTAGGCTTGAACACGAGGAGAACAAGTAGTTAGACTCAGTCCTTGTAGTTGCATGTACCCTTGTGAGGATTATAAGTTATAAGTATTGAAGTGTAGCATTCAGGAGAAGAAGCTTAGTTGAGAAGTTTTGCTAAGCTTAAAGGCTTTCAGTTGTATCATCTAAGGAGGAACTATTTTTATCCCCATGTCTAGCACACCCGTATTTCATGTTTTGTAACCTCAGTCCAAAATGGAACCTACAGCCAAGCTCATGTCCCTAAGCAGTTCCTCATGATCATGCGCCCTTTGGTTCCATGAACTCATATCTTATGTTATGTCTTTAATGTCCTCACTCATAATGTATGCTTTTGCGTCTCTTAGTAGTTGGTTGCCAAACCCTCATTGTTAGTTCAGTTCAGTCCGCATTGATGAGTATAGTTCTAAATATTCGATGTAACTCAGTTCAACTCAGCTTATTCATTTTCCTCCTAAGTCAAGACCATCATTCGAGGATGAATTATCCCAAGGGGGAGATATTGTAACATCCCAAAACTTCGGGCTAAGATTTGAACCATTCTATGTATCTAGGTGTTAAGATCAATTCTTAAGTGTAGGAAGAGCTTTGGTTATGAACTAAGGTCTTAAGGAACCTCTAGTACAAAGTTAAGTTGGAAGCCCCCTTACCGACTAAGTTTCCGTACAAGTTTAAAAGAGGTCAAATTTCAAATGATCATTACTCCAAAAATACGAAGAGTTATATGTCCCATGACTACCAAATTAAAGATCTTCGAGTTTTCTTTCCAACGCCGCCGACCGCCCGTCCATACGACATCTAAGTAAAAAGATATGTCCATTTTAATGGACACTGCTCAGTCTGCATGGACGGCAGCGCGAATGAGGTATCCGCCGCGTGAACGCGCAGGGAAGACAGTGTTACTGCCATTTCTGCATGACTAGTTACGTGGTCAAGACAACAGCTGCGCGACCGTGCACAAGAAACATTATTTAAGCGCCCAAAGGTTGTTTTCCACGAAAATTTTTATTCTTCTCTCTTCTTTCAAGCCCTAAGTTGGTTTCCTCTCCTCTCCTCATCCTCCTTCACCAAGATAAGTCCCCTTGCGAGTTTTTAATCAATTCTTGTTAGTTTCTATCATTCGAATACGGATTTGTTGATGAAATCCTACGTAACAATTCTAGAGTTTTCAAGAAAGCTAAATCAAAGTTTCAAGAACTGAGTGCTTGGAGTTCTTCTTCAAAAGTTAGGCTTCATCTTCAAAGATTCTTCCCCAAACTCCATCCCAAAGGTATGTAAAGCTAATCTTTCATGTGGAAACCCCGTTCTCCCCACAACCAAGTTATATTTTTAGTTTAAACCAAGAATCATGTTAGAGTTTTTAAGAGTTGAAATCCTTGAGTTTAATTCTTGGTCTCTTGATGGTATTCTTTGAATGTCCTATGATTTTTAGTAAGAATTTTAGGAGTTTGGAGTCTTTCTTATTGATTTTATTCCTAATACATGTCTAGTGTGTTTTCAAGCAAAATTTGCAAATTTCCTTAAAGGTATTGAGAAATTTATTTCATGATTTACTAGATTATTCATGATTTTCATGAAATCTAATTGAAGGTTTTCAAGTGTATGTTCATGAAAAGTTTGCAAAGAATCTTTATGCTAATATCATGTCTCAAAAAGAGAAGAAGTTTATCGTATCTTGAGAGTTAAAGAAAAGTTATGAAGATTTAGAGTCAAGGCTCACAAAGATAGATATGTTCATAATACGATATTTTGAGTCAAACATGATTTTAGAAAGTGTTTTAAGACCTATGTTATGAGCATATATTATGTTTTGGGAGGACTATTTAGCACCAAGACAGGTATGGATTTAGACAACACATACCCTAAAACTACATTGCCACCGTAGGATAGGATCGTCCGCAGTTAGGTCGACTCGTCTATTATGTATAGCCTTCGGGCTCAGCTTTGGGATCCCCAGATTATGTTTTATCTTATACCCTGGCAAGGTATATGATGGTTTTGTCAACGAGGGCAAGTCATTGGGTTCTGGCAACATGGACAAGACGTTGTACTCCATGATGCTCACATGGCTTATGTCGATTAAGAGAAACTCCCCAAAAGAAAACTTATTTATTTTTAAAAATATATGATTGGCCAAGGCCACCAGTTTAAAGAGAAGTTTTATGAAGCATTGTTTTCAAGTGTTGTTTGGACTTCAGTTAATCAGTTTCCAGTTTCAGTTTTAGTTGTAAGAAAATATTTTAAGAAAGTTTTACTTATATTACATTAAGTTTCAGCATTCAGGTCAGTCATTATTTTTTTCAGTTATTCAGCTCTGTCTATGGTTATATTATTCATGCCTCAGTTTTTCAGCTTTATCAGTTCAGCTATTAGTATTGTTTCACTTTACTGTTTTACATGCTAGTACATTCAAAGTACCGATGCCTCTATTTGGTGCTACATCATTGGACGATGTAGCCCCCAGCTTTCAGATATGTAGATTATCAAGTAGACTCTTCAGTAGGCTATGCCATCAGCTTTAGTGAGTTCTCATTATTCTCGAGAATTTAGCAGTATACCAGTCATCAGTTTGTTCCGTTATATAAAGGTAGTTGTATTCAGAATGTAGTAGAGGCTTCATAGATATAATCAAGTCAAGTCAGTTGTATCAGTTTATAAACATTTTTTTTATTTCAGTTATTGAAAGTTTAAGTTAATTTATTTCATCTTGTTTACAAAGGTAAGCCCATGTTTTCAGCTTCCGCATTTTTTTATTAAAAGTTCATCCTTATTAGTAGTATGCCATACCAAGTGGTTCTCTCGGGCCATTCGTTGTTTTGGGTGTCGGTTACGTTCAGGGTGTAGGCTCGGGGCGTGACATTCACGGTCTCTCCAAGTTGTATCTCGATCTCTATTCCAACCTTGGTTCCTATTCTCTTGTCTCTAAGGGCCTTGGTTGGCACCTTGGTAACTCAGGCGGGAACCCACTGCTTGACTTGAAAGAAATTGAGCCTCCTCATCATACAACAAATACACATCATCCTCATCATAGGCTCTACTTTCTTGGGCTAGAATAGTATTCACACTTTTCGTCTCGGCTCCCATCACATGCTTGGTGAGCAAATCAAGTTGCATCATCATCTTGACCATAGCTTCTTCCCTCTCCTTATCTTTTTGTCGCTTCTCTTTGGACACAATTATGGAGGTGACATTTGTTGCCACCTCAACTTTCTGAGCATGCCATAAGCAGTTTGTCTTTGTCATCCTATCCAACAAATCTTTAGCAAGACCAAAAGTTTGGTCCATCAATGAACTACCAGCCAAATTATTTGTAATGGACTTATTTATCGAGACCAATGACCAATAAAAATGTTGCAAAAGAACCTCATCGGGAAGACAATTAGTTAGACATAGAATTACTTTCTTTTTCAACCTCAGTCATACCTCATGAATAGGCTTACCCAGTATTCGTCTAAACTTTGTAATTTCATCTTGCGATTGAATCATACGAGATGGAGGGAAGAATCGATCAAGAAAGTCTTTGACAAGATCACTCCACAAAGTAATGGAACCTTCAGAAAGTTCCTCAAGCCAAGTGGTTGCTTCCCCAATTAGGGAGAATGGGAGGAGCCTTAGGACAATTGATACTTGATTGATGTTGGTAATATTAAAGGGTTGGCAAATCTCGACAAAGTTCTTTATGTGGAAATATGCATCCTCATGCGGGAGACCACCATACAACCCATTCATTTGCAAGAGAAGTAGCACTGTACTTGTTATGTGGAAGACGGCATTCCCTACCATTGGGGGTAGGGGAATGGCACTTGCTACACCTGCATGACTCATCGGGTCATCATCCATAAATACTTCAACACTAGCATTATCGCTAGCTTGACTCATATTTTCACCTAAGAAAGACGAAAAATAACAAACAAAATGAAATAGACCAAGACGCAATACCAAAGTGAATAAACACACAAAAATAAGGTAATCTATAAACTAGTCCCTAGCAGGAGCGCCATTTTTGTTAATATCTAAACACACTCAATTAAGAATGAGTGTCAATAGTCGTATGCAAAATAATATCCACTTGGAGTCGGGGTCGAATCTCATAGGGACTAGAATAAATTGAACCAAATTTCATATACTAATTCACTAATAGCATGCACATGGTATAAAAATGACAATAATGTATAAATTGGGGGGTTTCTTGTAATAAGTAGTGTCAAGAGGGACAAGTATCAATCATAACACAATTATTTTCAATCAAGGATTAGATGTCTAGGGGTGTGCTTTCGATGAGGCAATAACTATAATTGAGATTGAATAAATACCTTAGATTTGATTACTATATGGATAGCTTTAGTTTGGGCTATGCATCAAGGTCTCTCAACCTAAGAGCATATTTATTTATGGTTCTCTTGAACTCTAAAAATAATCATAATTAATCAACTAAAATATGCTTGAGTAGGCTAAATTTTCTCTAGCTTTAGCCATTAGATAGGAATTTCCAAATTCTCACCATTGAATACCTACCCAATTTCAATCCCCTTTCTCAAGCAAGATTGAAATTAGAGAACTCAATCAATATTTACAACCGTTAATTTTATAATTAAAACTCGAAGGATTCAATGGATCAATACAATATAATCAATCTTAAGACCAAATAATCAATACCCAATTATAATTATACGCCCATCATTACACACACCTCTAGAAGAAAATTTATCTACTCATATAAATGGAAAGATAAATTATACCAAATGGGTATCCCTCAATTCCATCCATAAGAAGAAACTAAATTCAATTTCAAGCTTAATTGATCAACAATGGAGTTTTTTAAGTTTGGGGAAGATGAAATCATAAGTGTCCTTGAAAACCCCCAATCTAAAAAATAGGAATGAAATCTAAAAATTGCTGAATGAAAACTATATGCACAGATCCCAAAAAGTGTCCTTAAAAACCCAAAATATTTTCTAGAAAGTTGTGGAAGAAATACCCCTGTGGGCCACTTGCGCGTCACTTGTGGTTCACTTGTGGCCGTAAGTCTCAATTTGCGGTCCACAAGTGTTGAGGATAGTTGTCAGTCTTCTGTTTCTCTCTTGTGCTTCACTTGTGGGCCAAAAGTGCTCACTTGCAGGCTGCAACTCCAGTGCAACTTCAGTTCTTGAGCCTTGACCTCTATCTTCCACTTGGCGCAAGTGGGCTTCTATGCTTTGTAGCTGCTCTTTTTTTACTTGGCTTCTTTCCTTAGCTTGTTTCTTGGATTTTTGCCTTCCTTTATTGAATTTTGGGTTAAAATCCTTGTTCATCATCAAATCCTAATAATTCTTGCACATAAGAGATAAAAGGTATAAAATTATTGAATAAGCACAAGATTGAGGCAATAATTCATGCTTAAGAGCTAAATAAGTTGAAAGATTATCAACTTATCAAGGAGACCAGATTGTTAAGTGTTAGAGGAAGTGGATAAGTACTTCAATAAGAGTATAATTTATAGAATGATGAACCTAGAGGCAAGATAAATTTAAGAGATATCCTAGAAAGAATTTTAGTATCTGCATAGATAGTACATAAGGGAAAATGTAACATTTATGTGTATAGTGGTAACCCGAACATGTAGAATAATTTGGTTATATCTAAGATTAGATATGAAGTCTACAGACTTAGAACGTTGATTTTTAAGCTAAGGGGGAGATGTTAGAATGAAGGATCAAATCAGGTCTTGAGATTCATACAATAAAGAGTTTTAGAAAGAACTATGATGAGATAATGATCCATTCTTATTCTAGTGTATTTCTTGTACTTAAATCAAGACGGTTCCCTATTCATGTCGTATGTATTTACATCATGCCCATGACTAATTTTCATGCACTTCATGTAGATTCACGTGCATGCTCAGTTCCTAGAATGAGAAGCAATTTCTTCAAATAATGATCCTAATCTTACTTTGAATTCCATCCCTATGCTATAAAGCTCATGGCATATGAAATCATGTCTCACAGTATGATTAGTCCTATAGACTCAGGTCTCATGATAAACCCTTAGGACATGTTTGGTGTGATAGATAAGGAGAGATAATCCTGGAATAACTTTTTAGTACCCCTTATCTCTTGTTTGGTTACAAAGTTTGAAATAACTTATCCCAAAATTAATAATTAGTCTTTGGATAAGTTATCCCTGCCTATAAGTGGAATAATA
This sequence comes from Jaltomata sinuosa, assembly GCA_003996215.1. Lineage (NCBI taxonomy): Eukaryota > Viridiplantae > Streptophyta > Magnoliopsida > Solanales > Solanaceae > Jaltomata > Jaltomata sinuosa. Next base: position 123,182 of record QJPP01003382.1, on the reverse strand, counting down.
ATCTTGGGATAACTTATCCCAGGATAAAATAGTAAAATTACAAAAATATTCCCTCAAACCCTGTTTATACATCACTAATATAAAAAAGTTAAATAGGGTGGAGGGTATTTTTGTAATCAATAACTTATTCTAAGAAATTATTCAATGCATATTATTTTTAATACAATAAATCAAACACTAATAAGAAATAATACCAACATAACTAATCCCATCATAATTAATCCCAACATAACTTATCTCATCATAACTAATTCCATCATAACTTGTATTCAAACCAATTAATCCCTTAAAGTCTAATGAAACCATGATATGTCATGTATATTCTAAGATTAAATGTGTCGAATGATTTATGCACATGATTTCATTGCTCTAAGTCCTATATATGTCCACTTATGAGAATGATTAACGGTTATGTCATGTCCAACTTAAAATAACTCCCCATTCGTGCTTTATGTGTTTGGTGTACGAAGCTTTCGTGCGTATTGTACCTTATTTCAATGGCTCCACCTTGAGTGTCAAGGTTACTATAAGTATAATTCATGATTAACAATATTCCTTTTATTCCTGATGCTCGTTCTCTAAATGATGATGCCCCATTCATGCTTTATGTATATGGACAAGAGTTAGGCCTCTATTCTTATTTCATATAGTTCATGATCATACTCTAGTCCTTCAGTGGTTCTTTTTTATGATGTGATAGGTGGTAGTGAAAGAAGCTAGGTAAGAGAAAGGATGGGAGAGAGTTGATATTCATTTTAATGATGATTGCGGTGTGCTTGTTCCATCTAAGCTAATAAGTGTGAATGAAATGTGAGATAAGATTTAGTTATATGTAATAGTTAAATGAAATTATATTTCATGTCTCCTTATTGAAGTATGTGAAGTTGTTGATATTAGGGGTGCTCAGGGAGATTTTCAGATAGTTTTAGCTACTAAGAATCCATGAAGTGAAAATAGTAATAGACTTGAATGTCGTGTTGATTAACATGGGGGAGATTACATTATGTGACTAGTTACTTCTTGTTAGAGATCGAGGTTGGTAGATTATGGTAATAAGAAGAAATAGTATTTTTGGGAATAACTCTAAATGCAAATGAAACTTTTTTGAGTTTTAGAATAAATCTAAGAGTTGATCAACATTCAAAGGCAAAAGTTCCTAAAGTGAAATATAGGATCATGTAATTCAGACTAGCATGATCGCATTAAGTGTAGCACTTTTTGCATTTGAGTTAGGCTTTAACATAGTAAAAGTATGCAATTAGACTCATACCTTAATAACCAAATATTCCCTTGTGAGAATTATTAGTTGTAAATGATAAGTGTGGTATTCGGAGGAGGAAATGTTGTTGAAAAGTGTTTCTAAGCTTAAAAACTGCTAATCATGTCGTTTAAGGTGAAAGTACTCCTATTGTCATGTACAATGCACTCATGTTTTATATCATATAACTTTATATCGAATGAGACTTATGTCCAAGTGTACGACATTCGTACTCTATGAACCCATATCAGACAATTAATGTACTCAAACGATGTTCATATTCCATATATGAATGGCTTGTATGAGTCGTCATGTGATTCTTTTCCTCAGAATGTTATGAAATTCCCCATGAGGATAATGTTTATGATGATCAACAATCAGGAAAGTAAATTTTTGGAAGCCTCCCTTTTTCATGTTGTAATAGGCCAATAGAGGTCATGTCCATGTTCTTATGCATTACTTAATGTCTATTCGCCTTTTGATGTCCTATGAGACTTATGATAGTGTTTTTAGTCAGCTAATAGTCATTCTTGAGATTGAGTTAGTCTCATTCATGAAGGAAACTCCACAGAAAGTTTCATGAAATTCTCGAATTTGATTCTAGTTTTGTCTATGACCTCATTCGAGGATGAATGATCCCAAGGAGAAGATATTATAACACCTCGCGTCTTGAGTCATATTTTAAGTTATCTCTACGTATACTAGATCTTTAGAGTCAAGTTATTTGACCCAAAAATTGATTTAGAATTAATTGAAGCTCGCTCCATGACTTAGACAAAATTTCTGAAGGGGCATGGGGGCATGGGGGCTAGGGCACTGCCCTGGGCAAAGCACTAGCAAGCCAATGTTATGGCCACCACACCGCACTGTAGGTAAAACTTCATAGAGCTAATTTTTGGCTCTTGACTGTGGTGCACTACCCACTTCAGTGCTATGGGCAGCGCGGTGCACTAAGGTCATCTTGGCTGAAATTTTTACACTTCATTCCCTTAAGGGCGTTTTTATCTTACCATTTTTAAATACTCTTTATACACATTTTAAAACTCTTTTTTTTAGCATATAAAAACACTTAGAACATTACGTATTATTTGTCTTCTCCCTCCCCAACTCAAAACACAAGGGTTTCAAGAAAACTACACTCTAGAAGCAAGACAAGCAATCTCCCAAGTTTCTTCGCCAAGTCTAGCATCTTCCAAGGTATGTAAGGATAACCTTTACGTGTGGAAACCTAATCTTATACATGTATATGTTCTTATAATTCTAGTTACTTCTATGAATGAGATAGGATTTTGAGTCAGAGTCCTCAGTTCTTAGTCTCCTTTGATTTTTTATCAAAACTTCTTGAATCCTCCATGAATGTATTTCAATTTGAGAAATTAAACATATCCCATGTTTATCAAGCTATCTCGTGAATGCTTACAAATTTACTTTATGAATTTCAACACGATTTAAAAAAGAATATTTTATCTTAAAAATTTAGTCTCTTAATTTTCATAAGATTTAGAGCACATGGCTTAGTATTTTCACAAGATTTAGGGCACAAGGCTCACTAGCAGTATTTTCATATGATTTAGAGCACCGAGCTCACTAGCATGATTTTCATATGATTTGGAATGTCTGGCTCACTGCATGGTTTTCATATGATTTAGAGTGCAAGGCTCACTATCATGATCTTCATACGATTTTAAGAGCAAGGCTCCACATTATGATTCTCAGTTTATTTTAAAAGATCACAGTATGAGCATACAGTATGTTTTGGAAGGACTATTGTTAACCGAGAAGGGTATGAGTTTGGATATTGCATACCCTAAAACTATGTGTGCCAGCGTAGGATAGGATCATGTTGTAGCTTTAGATCACTCTTTTCTAAGCTTCTGAAAAGGGCTCAGTATGAATTCACAGTTCAATTCATTTACGCCCTATGCCCTGGTAAGCCATTGGACGGCTCTCCAATCAGGCGACGATTGGACCTCATAAGCTCACATGGTGTTAGATAGAATAAAAGAAACTCCCTAACAAAAAAAATTAATTATTTTTCAAGAAATATAATTTTGGCACAAGGCCTCAAGTTTTAAGAGAAGTCTTTAAAAATATTTTACTTTTGGTTCCTTATGATTCAGATATTCAATTATCTTCTTGATTCAGATACTTAGTTACCCTTTGATTTCAGTTGCTCAATTACATTATGATTTAGACAATTAGAATTTCTTATGTCTCATTACTAAGTTATCTCATGGTCTTGCTATGCACTCTATTCATGTCTCAGATGTTCAACTTACCGTTTGATTCAGTTATATAGTCTTTCTTATATTTCAGATATTCATCTTACCTCATGATTTATCCATACAATTTACACTACTTTTCAGATATTTTGTTTACCTTATGATCTAGCCATATAATTTACATTATGTTTTAGATATTCAGACTATCATATATATATATATATATCAGCACTCAATTTATATCATGATCTTCTTAGACATCATGTTTATGTCTCAGTTATATAGTCATGCGAATTGCTACTTTTTAGCTCTTAGCTTGACTACCTCTCTACCGAAAAGCTCTCTCGCTTCAGCCCAACCAATTCACAGACGATGAAAAGAAGTCCTCAAATCCAGTACACACACTACATTTCATGTACTTACATCATTTGGCGTTGCATCTATCTCCTCAGTTTTGGGGAAGCCCGCTTTATTTCCAGAGGGTAGTTCATGTTTGTTAAATAAATGTAGACCAGAGGCCTTGTCTCGGTACTCAATAGGTGAGTATTCAGACTCAGTTTAAAGGCTTCATAGATAAATAGACAGTTAGTTAATCAAAATATATTTTCAAATTTTGTATTGGCTCATATGCCACTTTTTAAAGTATGTTTATGAATAAAGACTCATTCTCTTTAATGTTTCTCAGTGCTTCCGCTTATGTATTATACATGTTCCAGTAGTACGCCAAACCAAGAATACGCTCAAAATCAGCAATGGCATCGAATCGTGCCCAGGATGTAGGCTCAGGTGGGACAATAACCTAACTAGAAAATAATAGTAGGATATCATGTGATATTCCTGGAAACCTCATCATAAAAGGGGAGTACTTTAAACATTGAGAAAATTTTAGAAATATTTCATGTGTCATATCACAAGGAAATCATAGAACGTCATGTGATCATTTAAGGAAATTATAGGCTTCCTAGATCGCATAATATCTTAAAGAGTACTTTTTTAGGCTGATAGGACTTGACCTTCTTAGAACACATTTCTATAAGTACTTATTATAGTATGGAGTACATAAGACAGCAGGGATCATAGATAGGATAGTTCATCCTCACCACTGAAATTCCATGTCTTAGTAGTATAATTTTATTATTTTATGCTTAAAGCAAAGCAAGCATTTTCCATTGCTATACATCGATGTTCCAAGCAAGCAAATCTTTGCTATTCTTACACATTCTTGAAAGAGAGTCAAAGTCATGATACAAGTTACAACTTATTGGGCATGAGAATGAAACCCCCCTGGAACGGAAAAAAATTAGGGGCCATAACTAGTAAAAGCATTAACATTGTATCCAAGTTCTTCAGCTAAGCAATACTGGCAAAGGCACTATTATGCCATAATTTATCAAAGAATTTACAATTTCTCCATCATCACTGTACAGCTGTTGAAGCACCACGAAAGATTAGCCCATTGTTTGACAAAGGTAAGCTTGGATCTTTAAGTATTTCTATCTCTCAGACTTCACTGTTCTCTTTTGCTGACGATCTGATTCTAAAAATTCAAATGAATTTCCTGTACAAACTGTCTCCTGATTAGACCGTGGTCATGGCTGTGTGCATATAATTGGGGTCTTCAGATTTATTTTAATGGTATCTCTGCAGACTGCAAAGTGACCTCCTGCCCAGCAGCCGCTTGCTCATATTCAGCACTGGCCTCAGGGGTGTCTTCTTCACTGGGTGGAACCAATTGCCAAAAGAGTGGTAAATATTTGTCCCAGTCCTCGAGGATAACAGAGCCTTTCGTGCTGCCAGTTTTCTCCTAGGTTGAATGAATACACATATATTAGAACATACTACCTCAACCACTCAGCAACTCGTTCAAAAAAGCCAAGAAGAAAAATAAAGAACTAACCTAAATTGCCGCTCCCAACCGTTTAAACGAAAAATAGCTAGCGAATGTAACATATGTATACTTCATATCTAATATGTACATAACCATGTATAATAAGTGTATAATTTATGTATAAAAATTAGGAAAAGTAAACAGTGAATCCGGTCCGCTATTTGTGGAAGATCCCAAGAAAAATAGGATGGATATAGTTCATGCAAAGCAGACTCAGTTAACTGTATTACTGACTAAAGCCATGTGGACGAACTAAAGGCCAAAAGCCCATTAATTAATCATAGGATAAGGAAAGATAAAAGTATGAGAGCCCCCCCCCCCCTCCCCCCCCAACAAACACACACAAAAGCAAAAACAAATATTTTGAATTGTAGATGGAAATATACTAGAAAATGTTTGACGAGAGCAAATCAAATTAGATTGTGGGCACATAAATGGCAAATTCTTATAACATGTAATTATGTCCCAATGAGCTGTATCATTAATCGAGCATGTGTGTGCGCGACGCATGCAGGCACGTACGAAAATATACGTGTACTTACCACATGAGCTTCGACTAGGTTCTTTAGCTGCATTTGACCCACCGGTGCAACCACTCTTTGGATCTTAACAATCTCCTTGTTTACCTTTAAAAAATGGTGAAAGTGTAAGAGAATTTGCGAAGAAGAAAACAGTTTCAAGAAACCAAATCAAATTCGTAATACATGTTGGTAAAAGTCATATATAAAGCTACAGGAATATGATCTTATGATTCAAATTGGTGAATATATCTCACTCCGATATGAAATCACCACATGGTCTGCCAAAAGATTTAGGTACTTTTCAAATCTTTCACAACAGGGCAAGAATGCCTGCTTATGCCACATGGTCTACCAAGAGGTTTAGTTATTCTTTTCAAATCTTACACTAGTGGGCAAGAATGTCTGCAGCTTTGGTGACTAACAACATCAGATATTTTGTTGCAAACTTCTAATTTATAGATCAACTCTAGAGTTTGAATTTCTAAGAGAATTCTTGCAATCAATGAAGTGGAACAAGAACCATGAGGGACCAAAATTCAAATTCCAATGAAATCAAAATACACTAGGTGAGTTTTTGCCATTTGTCTAAATATTAATGTGCAGGGTTACGATGTGCTAGTGGAAGATAATAAATACCCAATGGGAAAATAGAGGTATGAGTAAGTTGTGACTGATAACACCAAGGACAAGGATGAAGCTTTGGAAATACCAAGAAGGCCATTCACAAGATTTCAAGCTAAGGAATTGCAAAACAAGGTTGTTTGGCTTTCAATGGGAAATAAAGAAGGTGCTAAATGTGGAAGAGGAGCTCAAGACTCGAGGAGATGAATTGGCCAAGTGCCACAACTACTTTATGGGCCAAACTGAAGTCAAAGAGGATATAGATTGGGGGCCGAACACCAACCAGGGAAGGCCTAAATCATTCCACAAAGAGGCCAACTTCGCGCCAAGTTTGGGATAAAGGCTCCTAAAAATCAGCCACAAAAGAAGGAATTTTTCCTTCAATTTAGGCAACCCCACTTCCCATGGTTTTAGGAGACTAAGTAATTCTTTCCTAATTCTTTCCTACTTGGTTTATGGACATATTTAAATATTTTCCTAGGTAGTTAGGATATATTTCTTTTCCTTTTCCTGAGGGTGTTGGACTTGTTGTCCAAGTTTGTTCCGCAAATGATAAAATATGCCCTAAATGTATCGTAAATGGCTCAAAAATACCGGCTTTCCACTTATTAGATCACAAATGCCCTCAACGTTATTTTTAGGTCTGTAATTACCCCTTTATTAATGGAACAATGACATGAAATTGGTGGCAAGGATTAATTAATCATGTGGCCTTATCTTAATAGTCCACATAGATTTTTAGACCCAACCCAAAGACCCGACCTGTCCATTGTAAGAAACTCAAACCTACATAGTAGCACATTTCTTCAAGCTTCTTTATAATTGGATGTTCATTTAAAGATTGGATTACTGCCTCAAGTTCCTGCATCCTTACCACCCCATCATTCCCATTCAAACAACACAAACTTTTGTCTTCAAAAATTTTAAATTTGTACAAAATAAAAATCCATTTTCTGGAGGTTTTTCTTACTATTGGTTAAAGAAGACGATTTTATATATTGTAAATTATATCTATCTATAAGTTACCTTTATCAAAAAAAAAAAAAATTATATCTATCCATATATTATACTAAATATGAGAACCCAAAAACTTAAAAGTTGAATTACATAAATGCCCAATTTATTTACTTGAATATCATATTTAATTAAAATACTTCTCTTATTTACCTAAATATCCTATTTAGTAATATATAAAAAAACTACAAATAGAGGCAAACATGTGTCGCTCCGCAAATAGTCACTACAAAGTTTCGGACCCGGTTTTGAAGAGAATCCTCTTGTTTGGAGAGGAATTAATCATTGCTTATCTTGGTTGATAGCATTCTGAGATTATACCCAAAAAAATACTTGGATGCAGCATTGCCAAAGATATTTGCAAAATTTACTCAATGCCTAGCAATGTTTGCTTTCTTCCCATTCTCTTTTTCAAAAAAAAATATGTATATATCTTCAGATATTCGCAGATTTCATGTACTTTTATTTATTAGGTTATTTGTTGTGGCAGCTGAAATCATTATGGTGGCTAAGTTGTTAATTACTGTGTCTTGATTACATATTAACTGTTTTGGTACATTTTGGTCTTAAATCTCGAGGCACTTCTTCCTCCTGTCAGTTCCTAATTTGAAATCATTTTATTTTGTTGGGTTTTAACACACCAAAATTAATGTTACTTTTTAAATTTTATCAAATGTTTCAATTTTTACTTTGAAATAGAGAATTTGAAGGTGAAAAACTCTTTTGAGGAGCGGTTATCACTCACAAACTTCAATTTATTTTTCAAGTGAAATTGATGTCATAAAAGTGAAAACTCCAAATTAAAAAGTTAAAAGACCTAACTACCCTTTTATTTAACCTAAATACTCTTCTTCAAAATGAAACATCACCTACGCATACTCCTTCATTAACAGTCACAATCATTCAATTCACAAATCTGTCTTCTTATTCGCACCCAAGGATGTGGCCTAGTGGTTAATGAAGTAGGTTGAACATCATGAGGTCTCAGATTAAAATCCCAGTAGAGACAAAAACACTTTGTGATTTCTTCCCATCTGTTCTAGCCTTGGTGGACAGAGTTACCTGGTACATGTTGCTGCCGGGAGGTGACAGGTATCCCGTGGAACTAGTTGAGGTGCACACACCCGGACACCACGGTTACCAAAAAATGAAGTGTCTTCTTATCCAATGATAAATAATTAGATCCATAATAGACTACAATATTTAATAAAAAATTGATTGCCCCTAGAACTACAATCTAAGCATCATTTGGGAGCAGAGTGTTGGAAAAATTGATTACCGAGGTGGAAACACACTGAAAGGTTGTCTCCTGGCATGAATTTTTTCAACATGAATCACAATTCACAAGTATATACTTGTATTAAAAGGAAAAAAAATTGTACTTAATTATATCAAACTAAATCTCTCTGTGATATTAAGAGAAAACAAACAAGCAGAATGTAATTCTATTTATGTTGAATATGGATAAAATTAAAAACAAGTACTCCCTCCGTCCCATTTTATGTGGCACCCTTTGACTTGGCACGGTGTTTAAGGAAAAAAAGAAGACTTTTGAAACTTGTGGTCCAAAATAATGCTTGAACATTTGTGTGGTTGTAAATCATTTCATTAAGGGTAAAAGGGAAATTTCAAAGTTAATTTTTTTCTAATTATAGAAAGGTGACATTCTTTTTGGGACGGACTAAAAAGGAAAGTGAAAGTGTACCACATGAAATGGGACGGAGGGAGTATTGGTTTGGAAATAATGTGTGTTCACATGCCTTAATAACTCGAATAATAATTTTTAAAATATATCATATGATTAAAATTCAATATTTTGCAATACAAACTTTATAATAATGACATGATATAAACGTGCAATGCATGCTCAGAGAAACTAGTAGAGGGGGACAAAAAGAATTAACCTAGAAAAGAGTATACTGACCTACCAACAATCCTTATCAATAACCCAGAAGGCTTCACAAAACTCAAAAATTTGGTCTTCTCATAATGCATCAGCCATGCATAATTAATTACTCTAAATATTGCACTTGTTTATATATAGTATAGATAGGTTAGTTTAATTCAGAAACCGGTTACATTGTGGGTTTGGATGTCTTACAATGGACAGGTCGGGTCTAAAAATCTATGTGGACCAATAAGATAAAGCCAATTGATTAATTAATCCATGTCACCAATTCCATGTCAATGTTCCATAAGTAAAGGGGAAATTATAGACCTAAATGTTGAGGCCATTTGTGACCTAATAGGAGGAGGGAGAGAATTTTTGAGCCATTTATGATATGTTAAGGTTATTTTTGACCCTTCCCTGAAGTTAGTTTATGATTTTAATTCCTAGGCTTTTAGGAGTGGTTTTACACGTCCCCTTACACTCTTTTTTTTATCAAGACGTCCCCTTACATTATATATAGGAGTTTCTTTTGTTCTTTTTAGAAGGGGCTTTTACGGTGGTTTTACTCGTCCCCTTACACTATTATTTTTATCATGACGTCCCCTTACACTATATATAGGAGTTCCTTTTGTTCTTTTTACAATTTAGACATTATAAATATAATTTGAGAGGTTTCTCCTTTTACACCCTTGTGTGTGGCAACTTGGGATTTCCCTTGCAACCTTACAAGAACATTCCTTTAGGAGGTAAGCTATTTCCTTCAATTGATATCTTTGGTTTCAATTAAGTCATCTATAGAAGGAAACTAGCGTTAAGCGAATATACCCCTGTACTATTAGAAATGATTTAAATATACCCTTCGTTATACTTTGGGTCCAAATATACCCTTCACTATTAGAAATAGTTTAAATATACCCCTTGTTATACTTTCAGTCCAAATATACCCCTCCAGATATATTTTGGTATACCCTTCCCATTATATTTTCGGTTCAAATATACCTCTCACTATACTTTTATGCTGATCTTACCCCCCCCCCCCCCCCCTTTTATTTTTTATAAAGGTGATTTACCCTTATTTTTTTTATAAACGGACACGTGATGAGCTTCAAAATAAAAATAACTCATCACCAAATGTAAATATTTGCCCGATTCACTTTATAAACTCACCTATTTAATTCATTTCCGGCCCACTCCCTCAATTCATACAAAAACAATACACATATTCACAATTTATACCCCTGTCATCTAAACATTTTCTTGGCCTCACGGTGAATAAACTTCTTTACAGGGAATTTTTGAAGTTTCAATAGTTAAGAAAAATCATTTTCTTAATGCCATCATCTTTTGGTCTAATATTAGATGTTAAAACTTATACTTGAAATAATTAGCTAAGCAAGATTACCATATATATATGCAAGAAAAAAATTCCTATATATGATAAACGGATCATTAATGTCAATGGGAAAGTATTCAGAAATAGGTGGATCAAAGACTTTAAAGAGTTTGGATTTATGAGAAGCAGATCTTAAAAAAGAGAAGAAAAGAAAATAGAAGACTACAAGAAAAGAAAAGAGCTTAAAGCGGAGAGAATTGAGATGGTTTAAATGGGCGAGTGTCAAAAATAAGGGTAAATCAGCATAAAAGTTTGATGGGAGGGGTATATTTGGACCCAAAGTATATCGGGAGGGGTATATTTGGACTGAATGTATAATGAGGGGTATATTTAAACTATTTATAATAGTACGGGGGTATATTTGTACTCAAAGTATAACGAAAAGGGTATATTTGAACCCAAAGTATAACGAAAAGGGTATATTTGAATCCAAAGTATAACGAGGGGTATATTTAAAGTATTTCTAATAGTACATAGGTATATTTGACCCTTCTCCGTAAATATAATTTGAGAGGTTTCTCCTTTTACATCCTTGTGTGTGGCAACTTGGGATTTCCCTTGCAACCTTACAAGAACATTCCTTTAGGAGGTAAGCTATTTCCTTCAATTGATATCTTTGGTTTCAATTAAGTCATCTATAGAAGGAAACTAGCCTTAAGCGAATTACTGTCTCAACTTTCTTCAATTTGAAGTCATGATCACTTAATCCAAGTTCTTGATTTGTTTCTCTAGTCAAAGTAATTAATCTACTCAACAATTGTTATTACGAGGTCCAATTTATGAAAACCAAAAAAATTTTACCCAACGAATTGTTTTTTTCATGAAAACCCAAAAAAAAGTCACTTTATTTGGAATTTTCAAAGTTGGAGTTGTGTTTGGCCATAGTTTTTGCAATAAATATCTAGAATTTAAATATATTTTTTAAAAAAATAAAAAATATGATTTAAACATGAAATATAATTTAAATGGGGTTATTTAATGAAAATAAAAAATTTAAATTTTTTTTGAAAAAAGAAATTTAAAAAGCGAAAAAAAGTAAATTTAGTATCAGTAGTCTTGATTCTTCTTTTTTGCATGAATTTTAAGGAAATTCTGCAATTTTATATGTGATTATTTTGAGTCTCTAAAATGACCTATGTAGGATCCAGATTCTTCATAAACATTGTAACAAAAGCAAATCTAGAGGCACCTGAATACATCAATGTTGTGACAGACGAGCAAATATTCATAAAGGTGACTCAAATCTCACCTTAGGTACAAGTGTTTCATCCTCATCTAGAATGTATGCCAAACCTCCGGTCATACCAGCAGCTACATTTCTACCAACCCTGTTGTAAGCAAGAAAACATAGCTCAAATCAATGTCACGAACTCTGCACTGTACAAATTGTACTTTCAAATCTCTTGTGATAACGAGTGGAATATGATCAACAAACAATACTTACTTTCCAAGCACAACAACACATCCTCCTGTCATGTACTCACAACAGTGGTCCCCAGTGCCTTCTACAACAGCTTGAGCAAGAGAATTCCTCACAGCAAAACGCTCCCCTGCTTTACCTCTGACATATACTTGACCACCGGTTGCTCCGTATAAGCAGGTGTTCCCTACTATGGTAGCATCCTCTGGACAAAATCCAGTATTTTCGACGGGAGTTACAACCAATTCTCCTCCAGCCATGCCCTTTTGATATTTCAATCAGTAACTTCATTTAGTATGGATGAATTATTCAAGTCAACAACAACAACTACGTCCCAGTCCCAAAAGAGCTGGGGTCGGCTATATTAGTTCTCATTTCTTCATTTAAGCTCATATCGTATCATCATATCATAATAAATAAAATAAAATTGAAAATATATATATATATATAATGATAATAATAATAATAATAATATATATAATGATAATAATAATAATAATAATAATAATAAAAAAAGTTCCATACAAGCCTAAAACCTATTATATTCTTGAAATTCATATAGTGAGCTTACTACCCAGCTTGGCAATATTACTTCGCAGTTTACACATCAGAGAAACCACATGTCGCATGTGATCCAGAATTACACTCCACCAATTACCAATGCCCAGTTAGGGGAACCATAACAGACAGTTTCAAATCCACATGGAGCATATTGATAAGATATAGGTTGTCCAACAAACCTTTCCTACATAGTCATTAGCTTCTCCAATAAGTCTGATGTTCATTCCAGGTGTCAGAAAACAAGCAAACGATTGGCCAGCACTCCCAGTAAATCTGCATAGAGGAGAAAGACAACACTTGTTCATGCTGATCTAGGACTCTAAATATTTTAATTGCAAATACAGAAGACAAATCACAAAAGATGATCTTACGTTATGTTCAGCTGCCCAGCAAAACCAGTATCACCATATTTCTTAGCCACGGCACCCGCAATACGACCACATACAGCACGGTCAATATTGTATATTTCAACTGTCTTTTTGACCACCTTTTCATTCTCAATTGCATCAGATATCTGCATATTAATAGTTTGTCCATCGGTTCCTTATAATTTCTTCTAGAATATGGAAATTTAATGGATTTTCATTTCAATTGAAAAGACACCAAATAAACATGTGTTACAAACAAGGAAATGGGAGATGCTGCTCTCTCTGTGCTAGAGACTGGCCAACTTTCTTCTTGGTTATTCCTTTTAAACTTTTTGCATCGAAGACAAATTTCTCTGGATGGGACAGGAGTAAAATATATATGGACAAGAATAACTCATCATGAGTTATACTCACTTGTCCTGAACAAACTGTCCTTATTTCCCTTTTTATTTGTTAGAGTCCCACATCAATAGAGGGTATGGAATGCTGTCTCCTGATATGGCTTTGGATAATTCTCACATCATAAGCAACCGTTTAGGGTTGAGTTAGACACTTTGGTTCATTTTCTTCATATGGTATCCAGACAAATCCCTATACTTGGATTACCCAATGTTGGGCCCTATGTTATGTTGTTGATGCTCCAACTATGCAGCCATAAGTGTGCGCGGCTGTTAGAGTCTCACATTAGTTGAGGGTATGGGTTGCTGTCTCCTTTTTTTTTTTTCAAACAGAGTCACAATTTTATAGCCACTGTGAAAAGAAGTTTGTAAAAGGGGGGATGACCCTGACCTCTTACTACAAGATTTAAGCTTGTGAAATTAACAAGTTATCCCGGCTAAAGAGCCCAAAGCTAGACAAAAAGTGGCAAAATGTAACAAAAAGCAGTAAGCTTCAAAATGTAACAAAATATAAGGGTTGTTGTCTCCTTATATGATCTTGGGCAATCCTCATTTATGAGATAGCTCTTGGGATTGAGTTAGGCTCAAGGTTTATTTTCTTAACATGATTTTGGATATTTTGATTCATACAATGAAACTTTTTAAGTGATCTTACCTTTGGATCTGCAAGCAAAACATCATCCAGAACAGGACCATTACTATGAACTTCCTGGTTCCTTATCATACTGCTGCTCCATTCAGGCAACCCAACATTCTAAAATCATAATGAAATGTCTTTGATTCCTTTTGGCAAATAAAATAGGAAGCAAGTAATACAAACAACTACAAGTAACTTAATCAACTGATCGATAGAGATCAACTGCCTTTAAGAATACTTACAGAGAGGATGTAACTAAGATCGAGATGCCGAGTTTTCATTAATGATATATCTCGAGGTCTAAGTATATCCGTGTGCCCAATTATGTCATCCAGTTTCTCATAGCCTAGTTGAGCCAACATGCCTCTCACCTGGCCAATGATAGTGGAAGAAAGAAATTACCCAAACAAACAAAGAAGGGCACGCTGATCAGGTCAAATTAAAAATTTGCAGTAAATGAAATTGCCCGTGACAGTTAATTTGCTGGTTTTCAGATCATCAAATCCTTACTTGCATTTTTTTTGTCTCCAGTTCCACACATGAAACTCGAGAATTGCTCACTTATATGGTGGGTGGTGGGTGGGTGGGGATGGGGGGTCAATGAGTATCATGACAAAGCAGAAATATCACAACTAATGTCCATTATAGGCTTAATTTGTGATTTCTATATCTGTCGCTTGAATCTTCACTGAACATATTATAGGTGTTCCCTGAACCAAACCCCTTATCTGAAACTGTATCATGTAAAACCATGTTTTCAGTAAGGTTGGCTACTATCAGCAGCATATCTGGGATTGCTTCTCGAGAGGAATATCAAAGATGAGGATCTCTTGTAAGAGAAATTGAAGAAAAGTTGAGCAAGTGGTAGAGACCATATTAGTCTAAGGAGGGGAAATTACGTTGTTGAAGTCTACAAGTACGAAATATCCACATATGTCTTTATTTTGTATGCTTTGGCATTGCAGGAAATTCGGAGAAAATATGAAAGATTTCTTGTACGAAGGAAATGAGGGTGAGAAGAAGTTTTTGGTGGAATGTGGTAGACAAAAAAGATAAAAGTTCCTACACATGAAGGGGAACTACAGATCCGGAAATTCTCTAATTTCAATGCAGAAATACTGAGAAGAAGGTGTGGAGATTAACTCGGTGGAAGTACTTTTTATGGTGAGAAGCGTAATAAACGCCTAATATGAAATTAGTGAACAGTATATGTTTCCGGGTGAGGTAATAGACTCTTACAGGGTAAGTATGCTAAAGGGGATCATGAAGGGAAGAAATAGGTCCACAGGGCACATCGGTAGCTGTTAGCACTATAGAGAATAGATACTATTATCCTGGAAGGATATTGGATTGGAGAAACAACTTTGTAGGAGGTACATTGATAGCATCCATGGAAGTCAACATCATTAAAGGACATGGATGAAGCTTTGGAAGTTTCAAGAAGAAGCGTGACGAGATAACAAACAAGGAAATTTCAAGACAAGCTCAATGAGCTTCAATAATTAAAAAGTGTGTTATGATGGAAGACAAGCTCCAGTCCAAGGAAGATCTTTTTGACCAAGTCTTACATCTATTTGGAGGGCCAAATTGAAGTCCTAGAGGAGGTGGAATGGAGCCCAAATCTGACCCAAAAAGGAGAAAATACAGCAGCTCAAAACTAGGATCTTTTTAACCTAGTTTCTAGACTCTATATTTAAAAGTTCTATTTCTATGTTGAATGCATTGGACTAAGTGTGCAAAGCCGCCTTCTATGACCCTAGGGTATTTCATTCCTATTTAATTTTGTCTTTGACCAGCCCCTTTCTTTACTGTTCCTTCATTGTAACATATATTTTGAATAATATTATTACTGAGAGTTCTTTTGAACCTTTGTGGCAGATTGCTTTGGGAGTTATCTTTTGACCTAACTAGTTGATAGTTCAAGGTAGATAACTTCATTGATATATTTGGTTTCTTCTTGGTATTCTTAGAAAGCAATTGGTACCCATTACTATTTTTTGTCTATCGTTACTCACGAAGCGGTCAAGATACGATTCTAAATTTGATTCGTTTCTCAAATAAAGGCGTTTGGTTCATCCAATAACCAATTCGTTATTACTTGGATCTTGTTAAATCTTAAGAACTTGCATTCTTGGAAGTTCTTGGAACTATTTCCTTGAATTTCCCATATCTTTTCATTTTTCTTCAGTCTTCTTAATTTGTTTCCTAGTTTTGCTTCCACATTTATTTTAGTTCATACTCTAGTTTTGAGATTCTCATCCATTGAGTTATCACACATCCACATGTTTCAGGTTTAGTAAATAACATGGAGGTTACAAGGGCTGACTACCGGAAGAGAGATAACGGAGATGATAGATATTATTTCAAAAGGGTCATTTATAACTGAGATTGAGAGATTGAGTAGTTCTTAGAGAAACTATATGATTGCTTAGTGACGGGTGAGGGTCGGCAGGATGGCATGGAAGGGGGAAAATTAGTGAAGATGTTAAGAATGTTGTAAGAATATTGTAATGATATTGTGTATCAATTAGGATTAGCCAGATTTAGTTAGATCGATTATGTAATTAGGTAGAACATTTTCCTTCCTATCTTAGCACTTGTATATTCACTATTTAAGACCGAGTAGCTTGACGGAATAATCAAGCGGAGGTTACACACATAGCGAGGTTAGAGAATAATCAATCCACAATTTGCGACTTCCAGAAGAAAGATCGCCATCATGCAATTTTTTAGCGACTGAGAAGCTGTTTCAATAGCCTTCTATTTTCGTGAGTGTTGTGCATAAATGAACACCACCACTACGTCAGGCATGTTTCGACAACAAAAGCCCAGCCAGCCCTGCCGAAAAAGGTGTCTTCATGCGCTTCCACACGCTCAATAGAGAAAAATATTCTGGTGGGATCTCTGTCATGTGCCGGAGCGTGCGTCAATTTATGAAAAAATGCAGGCTTGTTCCTTTGGTTCTTAGGGGTCGTTCTGGTCCGAAGCCCATTGATACATTTTTTCTGCATATTCCGACCATGAACTAGGGTCCCGGCGAGATCCAGTGAGGTTTTCCGGTGAAACCATCATTTCCAACACTTCCTTTTGCAAATTCTCAACACTGTAGTGGTCGCTTACTCCTTCTCACTCGACCCATGAACGTTTTGTGTGATTTCAGTTGTTGGAACTATGTTTTCCAGCAAGTACAGTCAATTTTCCAATTTTCTTCATTGTTGCAACATTGATCTTGCAATGTTTTTGACACTTACAAAGTTATACCAAGCTTATGATTGTTGTCAAATTAACTTTCTGAATTTTTACGGCCAGATTTGAGCATATTACACCAAGTTTAAACTTTCCGGCGACAAAGTTCAGTCATTTTCCGGCCATCTTCCTGATGTTATTAAGAAACTTGGTTGCAACAAAATGGGATCCAATACTTTAAATAATCGGATGATTATTGGTCTCTTTATCGGATTATATTGTGTTGCTTCAACACAAAGCACATAAGCAGACATCCTGTAAGATAACTTATGTTGTTCAAACAGGTAATAGTGTGCTTGTGCCCCCAATCGTCTTCTTCCAGTCTTTGAGTCATTGATTCAAGTGGATCTGATCACTCACATTTCTAGATATAAATCTCTTTTGCTACTATTTCTTTCGGCAGTCACAACGGTTCTCAAACCATGGCATCTGGAATAGGTCAAGCTAGCCCATGTTCTTCCTTAACTTTAAATTCAATTCTCTATGTTTCTGTTAGTCTTTTTAATCTCTTATCCATAGGTCACTTATCCCAAAAATTTAAATCACATACACCTTGTCCTCCTTGCATGGTTTTCCCTGCTACTGATTCGCTCAATCTATTACATAGACGGTTGGGACATCTCAGCTTATCATAACTTCAGAAAATGGTACCTTGTTGGTGTCACATGTCTAATTTAAAGTGTGACTCGTGTTAACTCGGTAACCATACTTGCTCTCATTTCCCTTGACATCTTGATAATACGGAAAGAAGAAGATGACGCAAACAACAGCTGTAAAGTCACCGAAATTGACGCACGGGACTGTGACTGTATTTTTCAGATATGTCTCACTGATGCTCAGATACCATGTGAGATATAAAGGAGAAAAATATTATTGAATTGTGTACATTATTATATGGAGCCAATGAGCCCTATTTATGGACACTATATTACATTCCTTTTCAAGTAGGACAATATATACAATCCTATTCCTATTCTAATTTTAACAGAAATGATCAAAGTAACCGTAACATTTTCTCAAATAATGGAATACTGCAAAGCTAGCCCAGGAAACAAACAAGGAGATGAACAGTCTATGTATTTTCTAAAGAAATAAAAAAGATCAAACGGAAAACAGACTTTCTTCAACCACATTATACAAGTGAGCATAAGGTTACCTCTTCGGCAACATACAAAAAGTAGTTAACAAGGTCTCCTGGAACACCTGGGAACCGAGCTCGTAACTCCTCTCTCTAACAGTTTTTGAGAACAAATATGTTAAAAAAATTCAAAGATTATCAATAAATATGATAAAGATGATTGAAAATGGGATATAGGCTACCTGACTGGCAACACCAACTGGACAATTGTTTGTATGGCATATGCGGGCCATCACACAACCCGTGGCTATCATTGCTACAGAACCAAATCCATACTCATCTGCACCCATTGCTGCAGCCATCATCACATCAAATCCACTTTTAAATCCACCATCAACTCTAAGAACAACCCTTTCTCTTAACCCATTTTCAATGAGTGTCTGCACACAGCCGTTCAAAGAATTAAAATAGAAGAACATTATTAGAAGGGACAAAGTATTAAATGCAACGTACTTCCATGTAATGAGAAGAATTATTAGATAGACACTGAAAATGGTTCATTTCTACAGTAAATAACCTGGTGCGTCTCTGTAAGTCCAAGCTCCCAGGGACCACCAGCATGCTTAATTGAACTAACAGGGCTTGCTCCAGTTCCCCCATCATGCCCTGATATCTGCAAATGACAACCGCCGAAAAGACTTAGTTTACTATGTTTGATTTTTGAAATAATATCAAGCCTCAAGGTTTCCATGTGTTAAGTGTCAGAATTGAATTAGGGAATAGGTTGTTGTCTCCTAATGTGGTCTTGCGCAATTCTCACCTCATAAGCTAGCTTTTAAGGTTGAGTTAGACTCAAGGTCAATCTATTAAGATGGTAGCAGAGCTAAACTCATTCCAGTTCTTGGTTATATTGGGTCTTCATGTTATTGTGTTCATGCTCCAGATATCCAATCAAGGGCGTCAAGGATGAGGGGTATTTAGGTCCATATTGGTAGCGGGAACAGATTGTTCTTTTTGGATGATCCTCACCTAATGAGCTAGCTTTTGAGATTGAGTTAGGCTCAAAGTCCATTTTCTAAACACGCATGCAAGAAATAAAATTATGATTAAATTCAAAATTTTAAAAAGTTTCCCTCAGTTTAGGAGGACAAAGAAGCACAGTGTCACCAAAATGATGAAACCTAGAAAGATTTACACAAGAAGATATATACAATTTAGATAGGTTATATCATGAAAAAATAATGTCAAAGATTCATAATTAAAAACATCTTTGAAGAAAATCAATCACATACAAGGAAAACCACATCATTAATTTGAGATAATGTTAATAATTTTCTACTACATTGCAAGATACATCAGAGACAGAGAAAACACAAGAAAGAGCAAAAAACAAACTCTAGATACTAAATATTTTTGTAATCGTTAACTGTAGATACTAAATATGATTACAACTACTACTACTATGTCTTAACTCCGAGCTAGTTGGGATCGGCTATATAAACTATCTATATTCAATATTCTCCCCCTGGGCCTGTTTGACTACTCAATATATTTATCTTTTAAGACAAATTAGGATTCTCTAACAATAGAGACTCGCAAAATCTCACACTTATCTCTATAGTGTCATTTAACAAAATTAAAAGGCCTCGTCAAAAATTGGACCCAATGTATGTATACCAATAATATTAAACTTTAACACAAACTAGTTTCTTTTTTCCAGAAAGGCAAGTGTACTAAAAAGAAAATAAGCATAGATAAGTTGTTGTTCAAAAGTATTTACAGAGACTCCTAAGATGTGTCCTTTCCTAATCCTAACGGGACCCTATGAGATCTAACGTTGCTGCAGCTTCATCTACAAAATTTTGTTTACACCAAAAGTAAAACTGAAGTAAACAATTCTTTTTTTTCTTGCTGAAAATCTTTGTTATTATCATGGGGTTCTTGTATTCATTGTCTTTCTCTGTTTTTTGTTATCTTTTAAGGTTGTTTCCACTCAATGATTTGATCTTTTGTCGTAGTAATCAGTGCAGAGATTCGTCTAGTGCAGCTAAAATTTGCAGGTAGCATTTCTCCGGCAAATTCTGGGCCTCTAGCTATCCCGTTCTGCAGCGAATTCTTCAAATTACATAATTCTTTACTGGCCGAGATCGGATTGATACTCATTCAACCCAAGAATCACAGATTTGGTCATGTCTTGGTTTTTTGCTTTAGATCTTGGTAAGTTCTAGTTTTTTTCTCTTGTTTGTCATATAGTTTCTTTATTTTTATAGTTTCCTTTGGCGAACTCCTATCAAGAAACAGCTTCGGTATCACTGAGACAAAGGCTCTCAAGACTCCATAAAATCACTTCTGTACCCTCAAGGTCCGTTCCTGTCTCTCCAAACCCTAATTTTCAGATCAAGTAATCTCTAATTTCCTCTTTTGTTATAATTTGATAACCTGTCAAAACTGTAATTAAATTTTCTGTTTCTGGGCATTTCTGGTTACTGGGTTTAGTGTTGATTGGTATTGACAAACTTCTACTGTGTCTATTGTTGAATTCTCTCTTGGGTTTACTTGATAGAAATTGAAAGTTCAGTTCTCTTTGTTTGAAATGCAGAAAACTGAATTTCAGTGTTCTTTGCTCTAGTTTTTTGCAGTGAAAATATCTGATTTGTATTTGAAAATTGGTTTCTTTTTGGGAATTTTATTTAACAGTGATTCGATTTCTACTGCATTAGCTTAGTGCTCGTTATTCTTGATAATTTTTGGATCCTGCTAATTGCACTTTTTTCTCTAGTTTTACTTGTGATAGAAATCAGATTCTTATTTGAAAGCTAGTTTCTTTTTGGGAATTTATTTAGAGTTACTCGGTTTATAAAGCTTAGTAATTTATATATGTCTCTCTAGCTTTTACATGTGATATAAATCTGATTTTTTATTTGAGAAGTGTCTTATTGAGAATTATATTTTAGAGTTAAGAGCCCATTTGGATTGGCTTATTTTAAGTGTTTTTAAGTCAAAATAGCTTTTAAGTTTTTTTATAGTGTTTGGCTAAGGTAAAAATGGTGCTTTTGAACACTTGTTTAAGCCAAAATAACAAACAAACCAAAAAAAAAAAAAAGTGAAAAGTTGGGATTTCCAACTTAATAGTTAATGCTTAAAAGCAGCTTAAAATAAGCTATCTAAACAGGCTCTTACTCGATTTATTGTATATCTGTTGGAAGCCTGTTGATTTTTTTTTCTGTTTACCTAATGTTTTTCCTGTTCCCTAACCTATCTTTATTCTTGATTAGTGCCTTTTAAGTTTAGTTTTGATTAATTTATTTTAGACTCCTTGCTATCCTAGTGTTATTTTAGTAAACCCTTCATTATAACAACTTATAGATTATTGTGGCTTTGGTGAATGATGGTAGAGTAAGGACATGTCCTCGGGTGAGGCTGGAGGCGGGGGTCAAGGGTGGCAGGGGAGCCAATAGGCTGAGAGTTGGGTCTTGGAACAAAGGTACTTTGACAGGAAAGTGAAGATTCTCAAGAAGAGAATATCAATATAGCTTGTGTACCAAATGGGTGGGGACTAAGGCTAGAGACGACGACGGGTTTAAATCATGGTACTCAGGAGGCTCGAGGAATAGGAATGGAGTAGGCATTTTAGTAGATAGAGAACTCTGGGATCTAGTGGTAGAGGTTAGGAGAGTGAACGACAGGATGATGGTGATTAAGCACTATTGGAGGACTTACGCACCTTAAGTGGGCTTGGATGAGGAGGTTAAGAAGCAGTTTTGGGAGGATTTGCATGAATTAGTGAGGGCTATCCCGCACATCGAGAAGCTATTCATCGGAGGAGATCTCAATGGTCACACCGAGACAACTTCAAGGGGTTATGATCATGTACATGGCGGTTTTGGTTTTGGGGATAGAAACGAAAGAGGAGTTTCGCTTTTGGACTTCACAAAAGCTTTCGATTTGGTGATAGCTATTTCGAGTTTCTCGAAGAAGGATTTTCACTTGGAGACCTTCCGTACTACGGTGGCTAAGACTCAGATAGATTACTTATTATGTAGAAAGTCTGATAGAAGTCTATCAAAATTGATGTTATAAAATCAGATCTGCCATGCTATCAAGTTGTTAGCACTCTTTTAGTCTGTCAACAGTTTACGCATGGAAGATTTAAGGAAATTAGAAAGTAGATTACTTCAGCTTATCAATTATTTATTTTTCTTGTTTCTGTGTCGCAGTTGTTTGCAGTAGCTTATCAGTTATTCATTTTCCTGTTTCTGTGTAGCAGTTGATTGCGGTAAGGAGGTTCCACTTTCTCAAATCAGTTGTACTAGGAAGTTATTTCCCTGTTTTCAGAAGGGTGCTTAACCCACCAGTGATGTATTTAGTGTATTTGATATCAATGAAAACATAAGCAGAAAATTATTAAGTTTTTGAGTACTTCAAACTCAAGAGATCGCAGGTTCTCCCTTAATGAATCAGCACCATAGGTCGTAGAAAGAAAATATCAGATTTCACCTTACAACATCCCATAACTAGATCCATATCCGGGGACCATAACAACTTGGTATCAGAACCGGGAGTTATGGGAGAGCAGATTCAACATCAACTGGCACAATTGGTGAACTTGTTCCAAGAAGAACGTGCAACCAATTTAGCCAGACAAGAAGCAATAAATGCTCGCTTGGATGAACTCGCAAAGGATTTAGCAAATTCAAAAGTCGATTCTGAATCATCTGAACATACAAGTCAGAATCGAGGTTGGAAGGGTAAAACTAGAGTGGCAGGAGGGTCACAATCTGAAGCAGGAGGAAGTTCCATCATTTCTCGACATACAAAGTTGGATTTCCCACGATTTAATGGCCATGAGGACCCTTTGGGATGGTTGAACAGATGTGAACACTTCTTTCGACACCAACAAACTCCAGAAGAAGAAAAGGTTGAACTTGCTTCTTGCTTCTTTTCATTTGGAGGGGAATGCACAACTTTGGTTTCTTCAATTAGAGACAGATATGCCTCAACCGTCTTGGGATGAATTCAAGCGTCATTGTAACCTTCATTTTGGGCCACCAATCAGAAGTCAGAAGTTGGGAGAATGGGCTAAGTTACGCCAGATCAGGTCTGTGGCACATTAATAAGAAAAGTTTGAGCAGTTAGTTTCGCGGGCTGGAACACTCACAAAATCACAAAAAATTGAACTTTATATCAGCGGTCTTGCTGATAATATAGCAATTGAGGTTGAGTTGCATAATCCTCCAGATTTGGCTACGGCGATGAGTTTATCCCGGCTTTATGAACGCACGGAACAACCCATTCGTTAGCAACTGTTAGATCCTGGCAGATCAAAGACCACACATTTCTCGCTCAACAACATGCCAGATTTGTGAAGAAACTGACCAAATCTGAAATGGAGGAAAGGTGACTTAAGGGACTCTGTTTCAATTGTGACGAACTATTCACTAAGGGCCATTAGTGCAAGAAATTATTCTGGATTGATTTCATTGACGATGAAAGAAGAATTTGTTGGAAATGAGGGAAATACTACTACTTTCCACAATTAGCGCTTGAGGACAAGTGTGACTTGAAGGAGGGGTGAAATGTTAGCACCCTTTTAGTCTATCAACAGTTTACGCATGGAAGATTTAAGGAAATTAGAAAGGAATTACTAGTTTGTTTCTTTCTCTTTACTTTAAA
This sequence comes from Jaltomata sinuosa, assembly GCA_003996215.1. NCBI lineage: Eukaryota > Viridiplantae > Streptophyta > Magnoliopsida > Solanales > Solanaceae > Jaltomata > Jaltomata sinuosa. Next base: position 98,993 of record QJPP01003382.1, on the reverse strand, counting down.
TTTGTACCTCTATAGATGAATACAATTGAGCAATTTTAGAGCCAAAACTTACACAAAGGTATCACCTTCTCCTCCCCCAACTCTCCTACTCCCAAATAAGAGAGGCTCTACAGTCTACACCAGATACATCACAAAAGACAGCCAACTGTTAAACCTCAGAATAAGTAGAAACCTATGAGGTATGACTTGCCAAGACTATACAAAATGATTGTACTTTGGTGCATCAAGAAATTATCCATAACTAAAAATTAACCATCATTGGAGAAACCGTTAATTCAATTCTGTTGCTTAGATACAAGTTAAGGGTATATGAAAATGTCTTGGCATATTTCAACTATTATCTGCACATGATGTGTCAAAATTGCAGAACTTCTCTTAGCTATATGCTAAACACTAGTCTTTGCCTTTCATCGCTGCATCCCGGTCTATAAAATCCTCCGAGTGACTGACAAATCGTAAACTCGCAGGGCTCATAGGATGGGAAAAGCCCTTCTCTTCATTTCATTATTTCATTGACCGGTTTTCACGACGTAATTCAGTGGAAGCAAACGGGCAATCGGCTGCCTAAAGGACCCTATTTGTGGTTGAAGGCTAAGTTCATTCTTTGATATATCTCACTCCCCTATGCTAGAAGACTGAGCAACTTCAGTTTATTACCAACCTCGAGTTCAACAACTATTGGGTAAAGCCTAAACCTTACTCCTTTCCTTCTATCGGAACTGGCAACAGATCTCTAGATCTGATGCATTGATTGTCAATGAGATGCTCCAATTCTATTTGAACCTAATATTGGATCATCCTACCTAATGACATTAAAGGTAAATTAGTTTTAGGATTTCAAATATCTTAACAGTAAGAATGTAAAAGATGACTCCCACCTTTCCCTCCAATCTATACAAAATAATAATATAACTTTATCTAATTGTGCCAAGCCAAACAACTTAATTTAATTTCACATAAAAAGGATGCAAGTCAACCAACTCTCACATCCCAAAACACAATATGTATCATTTTGATAGGGAATAGGGCACTTGGACCAATCTACTACACGTTAATAATGATGTTTTGGATTTACCTACAGGAAAAAATAAAAAGTAATGGTCATTTAAATTTCAACTCCTACAAATTTTCAAGTCATTTAATTTTGGAGGGAAAGGAACAGGAGAGCATCTGAAGGTGTGAAAAATGACTATTAGCAGATGAAGGTCTGCCATTTATTTCTAGTCAATTTATGGTGCAAACATGAGGTTCCACTTTGTTAGGAATTTGCTTTTGAACTGCAGTAAATTTAATTTTACTGCTTTTCTTTTAAATAAGACTTAGTCAATTAGTTGTTAGCCATGTGTTCCTATTATTTAGGAGTGATTTAGTGAATCTGTTAGGTCGTGTGTTTATTGTTTTTGTTTCATTCAGGTCTTTAAATGTAACCTGCTGACATTAAGAAAAATATAATTCTTCTGCTTCTATTCTCCTTTTTCTCTCGTCTCTGTTTCAGCCGCTAGTATTTGATTTTCCTTAGTTGTGTTCTTTCCCTTAACAGTTTAAAACCTTCAATTGGTATCAGGGCTTTATTTCTTGAGGGACCTGTGTGTGTGCATCAATCAGATTTTGTGAATACCATGAACGGAGAAGCAAGTTTTTCTTCAATGGCACCACCAACTTTCGGTGGAGAAAGTTACCGAATCTGGGAAGTTAGAATGCAGGCATATCTGGAAGCTTTGGATCTCTTGGAGGCTGTAGAAGATGATTACGAGATTGCTCCCTTGCCAAACAATCCCACAATGGCGCAAATTAAAAATCACCAGGAGAGGAAAATCAGGAAATCAAAGGCAAGGGAATGCTTATTTGCTGCAGTTTCATCCACTGTCTTCACTCGTATCATGTCTCTGAAGTCAGCAAAAGAGGTATGGGATTATCTCAAGACTGAGTATGAAGGAGATGAAAGGATCCGAGGGATGCAAGTGCTGAATTTGGTACGTGAGTTTGAGCTGCAAAGGATGAAGGAAAGTGAAACCATAAAGGAGTACTCTGACCGACTTCTTAACATAGCAAATCATGTCCGATTGTTGGGTTCCACTTTAAAAACGATTCAAGGATAGTTGAGAAAATCCTTGTAACGGTACCTGAAAGATTTGAGGCGACCATTACAACCTTAGAAAATACTAAGGACTTGTCCAATATTACACTAGTAGATCTCTTAAGTGCTTTTCAAGCACAAGAGCAAAGGCATGTTAAGACAAGAAGGAGCTGTTGAAGGAGCCTTACCAGCCAAGCATCAAAATGATGGATGATATAAGAAGAAGAAGAACAAGAACTACCAACCAACAGATGGAGAAGGTGCAGCACGCAACAACAAAAACAAAACAGGTAGCTTCAAAGGAAACTACCCTCCTTGTAAACATTGTGGCAAGATCGGACACGCACCTTTCAAGTGCTGGAGAAGGCCTGATGCTAAGTGCAGTAAGTGCAATCAGTTTGGGCACGAAGCAATCATTTGTAAGAACAAAACTCAGCAGCAGGATGTAGATGCTCAAGTTGTTAATGAAGAGGAGGAGGATCAACTCTTTGTTGCATCATGTTTTAAAAGCAATGTTTCAAGCGAGTCGTGGCTGATTAATAACGGATACACAAATCACATGACTCATGATAAAGAACTCTTCAAAGAATTGAAGCCTACTCGAGTTGCAAAGGTTAGAATAGGTCATGGTGGTCACATTCCAGCAAAAGGAATAGGAACCATTGCAGTTGAGACACAAACAGGTACTAAAACAATAGCAGGTGTTCTTTATGTACCTGACTTAGACCAGAACTTATTAAGTGTCGGTCAATTGTTAGAAAAAGGTTTCAAACTTAATTTTGAAGATAAATATTGCTTGATCAAGGATCCCTCAGGACAGGACTTGTTTAAAGTCAAAATGAGAGGAAAAAGTTTCTCATTAAATCCATTTGAGGAAGAGCAGATGTTGTATTCAGCAAAAGCAAGGCATAAGAGACTCGGGCACTATCATTATCAAGGGCTTGTCAAAATGCACAAGTTGAAGATGGTGGAGAACCTACCTGATTTGGAAGTAAATTCCACTGAATGTCATGCCTGCCAATTTGGTAAACAACACAGGAAGCCATTTCCTAAATCAACCTGGAGAGCCTCACAAAAGCTGCAACTAGTTCACACTGATGTCGCAGGGCCTCAAAGAACTCCATCACTACAAGGTAGCATCTATTACGTTCTTTTCATTGATGATTTTACTATAATGTGTTGGATGTTTTTCTTGAAATTCAAGTCAGAAGTTGCTGGTGTATTCTGGAAATTCAAGAAATTCGTGGAAAATCAAAGTGGTTGTAAAATTCAAGCTTTGAGGTCTGATAATGGAAAGGAATACACCTCAGCAGAATTTAATTCATTCTGCGAGGAGGCCGGCATTGTGCATCAGCTTACAACACCATACACACCAGAAAAAAATGGTGTTAGTGAAAGAAGAAATAGATGGATAATGGAGATGGCCAGATAAAGCTTACAGAGGAGTTTCTAAAGCTTACAAGGTCTATCATCCTCAAACAGGAAAGATGACAATTACAAGAGATGTTCAGTTTAGTGAGAATGAACAGTGGGACTGGAAGAATTCTCAGAAATCAGGAAAACTCTCACCAGAAGCAAGCATCAGCCCTCCTGAAGCGCAAAAGACTGAACAGTGGCAGCAAGAAGTAGAAGATGATCTTCCAGTCAAAGGGAGAAGATTGTTGTCGGATGTCTATCAGAGATGTAATGTCTCCATCTACGAACATGCTGGTCCAACAGAAACTCTTCAAGACCCAAAGTGGAAGAAAGCGATGGAGGAGGAGATCTCCATGATTGAGAAAAATAAAACTTGGGTGCTAGTCGACAAGCCTGAAGATAGAAAAGTCATTGGTGTGAGATGGGTCTTCAGAACAAAGTTAAATGCAGATAGTTCCATCAACAAATACAAGGCCAGGCTTGTAGTTAAAGGGTATGCACAAATTTATGGTGTTGATTACTCTGACACGTTTTCTCCTGTTGCAAGATTGGACTCAATCAGATTGTTGCTTGCAATAGCAGCACAAATGGAATGGAAGGTGTTCCAACTCGATGTGAAATCAGCCTTCTTAAATGGCATACTGGAGGAGGAAATATATGTCGAGCAACCATCAGGATTTGTGAAACAGGGTGATGAAGATAAAGTCTATCTGCTAAAAAAGGTTCTTTATGGCCTAAAACAAGCGCCAAAAGCTTGGTATAGCAGGATAGATGATCATCTGTTAAGCTTGGGTTTTGAAAAAAGCTTATCTGAATCCACTCTGTATGTAAAACATAAAGGCAGTGATATCCTTATTGTGTCGCTTTATGTTGATGATCTTCTGGTAACAGGAAATAATACAAGGCTGGTTGAGGAGTTTAAAGAAGAAATAATGCAAGTTTTTGAAATGACAGATCTTGGTCTTAAGACCTATTTTCTTGGAATGGAGATCAAGCAAAGAAAAAGTGAAGTGTTCATTTGCCAAAAGAAATACGCCAAGGAAATTTTGAAGAAATTTCAAATGGAGGAATGCAAGTCGATGAGCACGCCGATGAATCAAAAAGAGAAGCTCTGTAAAGAAGATGGAGCCGACAAAGTTGATGAAGGTCATTACTGCAACAAGGTCAGATATTCTATTTGTTGTAAGTCTCTTATCTCGTTTTATGCATTGTGCAAGTGAAATGCATTTAAGAGCAGCAAAAAGAATATTAAGATACATCAAAGGTACTGTTGACTATGGTGTAAAGTTTGAGAAGTGTCAAAGCTTCAAGTTGCTTGGATTCTCAGATAGTGATTGGGCTGGATCCGCAGATGATATGAGAAGTACTTCTGGCCATTGTTTCAGCCTAGGTTCAGGAATCTTCTCATGGTCATCTAAGAAACAAGAAATTGTTGCACAATCCACTGCAGAAGCTGAATTCATAGCAGCAACAGGAGCAGTAAACCAAGTCTTATGGCTTAGAAAGATCATGTGTGACTTAAATATGGAACAGAAGGAAAGTACTGAGATTCTTGTCGACAACCAGGCAGCTATTGCAATCTCAAACAATCCGGTGTTCATAAGAAGACCAAGCATTTCAACATCAAGTTCTATTTCCTGAGAGAAGTGCAGCAAAGGGGAGAAGTGACTCTAGTCTACTGCAAGTCTGAAAACCAGCAAGCAGACCTGTTTACTAAGCCTTTACCGGTCAGCAGATTCGAGCTTCTCAGACAGAAAATTGGAGTTTGCAGTTTCCAAAGCAAGGAGTGTTAGGAATTTGCTTTTGAACTGCAGTACATTTAATTTTACTGCTTTTGTTTTAAATAAGACTTAGTCAATTAGTTGTTAGCCATGTGTTCCTATTATTTAGGAGTGATTTAGTGAATCTGTTAGGTCGTGTGTTTTATTGTTTTTGTTTCATTCAGGTCTTTAAATGTAACCTGCAGACATTAAGAAAAATATAATTCTTCTGCTTCTATTCTCCTTTTTCTCTCGTCTCTGTTTCAGCCGCCAGTATTTGATTTTCCTTAGTTGTGTTCTTTCCCTTAACAGTTTAAAACCTTTACACGTAGTATAGATGACCAGCAGTTATTTGAAGAAAAACACATTTAGCGGTCTCTAGTTTTGCCACTTATATACCAAGAATTATTCCACCACATTAATAAACTATTACTTCATAAAAAAGGAAAAAGAAATTGCAAGTGGTCCACCATAACAGCCAGCTGAAAAATGTTAGATAGCTAAGCTAGATCGCAGTCTCCCTCTCAGGAAACATGGTCAATTTCTCCTCTTTCTTTTAGATTTAAGCTTCAATCTCTGAACAGGTCAAAGAACAAAGGACGCATAGTTACAGGCACAAATATTTGGTTACCTGTATGATATCAGCATTTCCCTTTGCCACCCCAGAAGCCACAGTACCAATACCAGCTTCAGCCACAAGCTTTACAGATACCTTAGCTTTTGGGTTGACCTGCACATGAAAGAAACCAGAATATTATGCTTTACAGATACCTTAGCTTCTGGGTTGATACTGCTCATGAATGAAAATCACAATAGAAAAGAACAACAGTTGAGCACATATTTCACCTGATGAAGGTCATAAATCAACTGAGCAAGATCCTCGATAGAATAAATATCATGGTGTGGTGGTGGAGATATAAGAGGAACTCCAGGTTTTGAATTCCTTAGTCTAGCAATGTAAGCGCTAACTTTTTTACCAGGCAATTGGCCACCTTCACCTGGCTTTGCACCTTGAGCAATTTTAATTTCTAACTGGTCGGCATTAGCTAGAAATGTAGGAGTGACACCAAAGCGTCCAGAAGCAACCTGAAAAAGTCTAGTCAAGTGCGTTCTCCACAAGTCTTCAGGAAAATAACCTACTTATAAAAAGCTTTGTTGCTCGGACTCTTCAACAATGTCAATGGGTGTTTGTCGAGTTCTCCATAAATAGTGTATTTTGGAGAATCCGACATGGGTATGGCATCGAAAGTGAAGAGCCCACGTAACATAGATAAAAAGGACTAACAAACATAGAGAGATATGTAGAGCAAACTCATAGTGCACATACCTGCTTAATTGCACTAGTCGCAGTATCTCCATTTTGCAGACCTTTAAGGTGTGGAAGTGTTGGAGAATATCCATCAACGACATCAGTAAGTGGTTTCCAGCGAATTGGATCCTGTTTGAAATTAACAATTCAAAACATCATCATTTTGCATAGAATAGTTTGAGATAAAGAAAACAATTTCAATGGTTAAGTAAGAGAAATCTAGATTGTGGTCAACACAACACTGGTATAACTTACCTCACCACCTTCTCCGGAGTTCGATTTTCCACCCAATCTATTCATTGCAATTGCAATAGCTTCATGAGTTTCCCTTGAAATAGCTCCAAGTGACATGCCACCAGTGCAAAACCGCTGCACAATTGCTGAAGCAGGTTCAACCCTTCCAACTGGTATAGGCAAACGATCACTTTTGAATTCAAGAAGATCTCTGAGAACCTGCAATAAATAGATATCTTCAGAAACGATGATTTGTTTGGTGTATTTCACCCTTCTTTCATCTTTAATAGATTGAACAACAGAGGGGAAATTACTAGAAGGTTTATGTCAGCAATTACTATTAATGCATATTATGCATCCGCTTTTTCAAGAGTGATATTTGGCTTGGATAAACAACAGAGGGGAAATTACTAGAAGGTTTATGTCAGCAATTACTATTAATGCATCTTATGCATCCGCTTTTTCAGGAGTGATAGTTGGCTGTGGATAAGCATCAGGCAGTACATATAGTCAGTAGTAGTAAACTACAGGATCAAATTAGGTATCCAGATGATAATAAAATGCAAAGATATCCAATTACAAGAAACAGAAACTAGTAAAACAACTCACATTTACAGGTCGATTAGCCAAATGCTGCTGATAAACTGAATATGCACTTTCACTCTTTTGGCGGACAGCTTTATGGAGCAGTTTTGACATCTCTGGGTTGTTTCCATGGTATTCACCTTTTAATTAAAGGGAAGAGAGAGTCAAGGAAATGAAAACCAAAAGGAACACAGACTAATAAGCCATCAAGACTTCATCTTGAAACAAAGATACCACCACTACTTTTCATTTCCCAAAAGAAAGATGATTAAAAGAGTATCTTTTGATTCACAAAATACAGCTCGAAATGACATCCATATTTCACGCCGAAATCACCAGATTGCAGCACATGTAACAATTTAAAGTGAGTGCACCATGATTTTTGCTTCACCTTTGAGCTTTTGCTCAACAGGAGCAAGAAAGGGACACAAAAGTTTAACAAGATATAAGATTCTAAGAAAGCTGGTTTCTTGGATGAACTTGGAACTATAGGACTAGCCAACAGGCACGACGCTGTTATTTCTTGGATCCTTCTCTCAAAATAGACTCCGTAAAATGCACATAGAGGGGGAAGGAAATAGAATCACAACTGTCCTCACTGAAGTCTGGCAATTCACCAGTTATTCTCTGGTCAAACATCGAAAAGTGAAGGTGACAGAAGCTAATCGACACTATCTAGGTTAATTCTCTTATCCCTTCAAATGTTTTGTCTAAAAGTAACTTAGTCTTCAAATCAAGAAAATCAAGACACAATTAATACATTAAAAAAAAAAAAAAAAATCCCCATTGTAATCCCATAAGTAGGGTATGGGAGGGTAAGATGTACGCAGACCTTCCTTTGTGGGGTAGAGAGGCCGTTTCCTATAGACCCTCAGCTCAAAAGAAAAGTTTTTGAAGTAGGTTTGCAAGAAAAATATGGCAGCAAAAGTGCGAGAGACAAAGCCAGGAAGTAACAGATACTAATATACATTGAAGAATAAGAGAATACGCGACAACTAAATAATACTACTAATACTGAGAAGAGGAGAGGAGGAGGCTAGCCCCCTCCTCTCCCACATAAGGTACGACTATACTTGGCTACCTACTACCCTTCTACCTTAATCCTTGACCTCCATACCTTCCTATCTAGGGTCATGTCCTCAGAAAACTGAAGTTGTGTCATATCTTGACTAATCACCTCCCCCAATTCTTTTTCCGGCCTACCTCTACCTCTCCTAACTCCCCTTACAGCCAACCTCTCACACCTCCTTACCAGCGCATATGTGCACCTCTTCTTCACATGCCCGAACCATCTTTGTCTCGCTTCCTTCATCTTGTCCTCCACGGAGGCCATGCCCACCTTGCCCCGTATAACTTCATTCCTAATCATATCTCTCCTAAATATGCCCACACATCCATCTGAATGTCCTCATCTCCGCTACCTTCATCTTCTGAACGTGGGTGTTCTTGACTAGCCAGCACTATGCCTCATACAACAAAGTTGGTCTAACCACCACTCTGTAGAACATACCTTTAAGCCTTGGCGAAATGTTCTTATCACACAATACCCCGAGGCGAGCCTCCATTTCACCTACCCCGCTCCAATACTATGTGCGACATCATCATCAATGTCCCCACCTCCTTGGATTATGGACCCAAGATACTTGAAACTTCCTCTCGTGTGTAAGACTTGTACATCGATTTTCATTTCCACCTCCGCCTCATGCGTTATACCACTGAACTTGCACTCCAGGTCCTTTGTTTTGGTCCTGCTTAACCTAAAACCTTTAGATCTAGGTTCTATCTCCAAACTTGAACATTTATTACATTATAATTCATTATACATCGTATAAAAATTACTCAAACATTGCAATTCAGCATGAAATGGACTAAGTGACCCACATCAAAATTTGGTCAAGTGCTTATTCTTCACAATCTGAACTTTCTAAACTTATAGGAACAGATAGCCAATCGACTTGGAAACTGTTTTGCCACTCAACTGTCTCTTTATATGTGCAGTACAAATTTAAGTATGGAGAGCATGTTTCACTCTTTCATTTTACAAATATCCTTATCAGACAAACATCTAATGCTTCTCAGACATATCATTTGCCTATTTATATTTTAAACCAGGTTTCTTTTGTTTAGGCAATTTGCCTTGTCAAATTTGATGCTACAGAAATGCACATCCAAACTTAGGAGGGGGAGAGAGAGAGAGGGACTCAACAATTGAGGAATGCATCATTTCTTTCCTTAAATGAATATGGCCAAGTATCTTATCTGAATTTCCTAGTCAAGCAGTTTCTATCTAATGCGCCTAACTGCCTCCCTTGCTAATGATCCAAGTTTGAAACAGCTAGATTAAATATCAGTTTTTTCATGTGAATTCCTCTTCTTCTCTCCCTCTCTCTCTGTCCTCATTCATCTCTCTGCCTCCGTCACACACAAAGAAATAAATAGAATGCAAAGGCTGTTTAGTAGCCTGGTATAGCTTCCTCAAGGTAAAGAGCTAACTCTGACCTACACCTATACAAGCTCTTCTTTTTTTTTGGATAACAATGGTATCTGGGTCAGCTACCCTCTATACTAGCTTTTGGAGTCTAGAATGTTAAAAAAACAGCAGACAGATAAGAAATAGAATGCCCAAAGGCTGTTTAACAAATTCAGGAGACCACCATTATGAGTTGACATGAGAATCTCAATTTGGTAAAGATTGGCTTCCTAATGACCTACCTCTCTACCATGTTAAGAAAAACTACCAGAGCGCACACATGCAATGTTTTTGTCTTGAACTAGCTTTCTCTGAAGACACGAGACTGGCACGGTATATGCAGACTTTAAAAACCATTAAAGGTCAATACAATTTTACAACATTTGCTTAGGTTCCATAGATCAGGATACCGTAGGATGAAAAGATATACTTCCAAAACCTTTAGTTTTCAGCCTCTAGAAAAATATACCTCCTTGTCTGAATTGTATGAACCCATAATTCTCTAGTCGTTTTGCTGTATCTTCAGAGAAAGCCTTCACCCAGAATGATAAAGTCTCTCTCGCCAGCTGCGAAAAGCACAGATTGTAAGTATACCACCATGTCATCTGAGCCAACATTTTGCAGAATTTCAGAGATCAAGGTAAACTTTTAACCAAATATTCATGTCAAATTGTCATCAATTATGCACAATAGTGAAACAATCGTCATGTTAATTGTAGAGCCTAGATAATTCTGCCTAACAAAATCAAAGGTTTTTCCAGCAGTCTGATTGGACCACTGCAGAAACCAACCAACTATTTTGCATATCAATATTTAAAGCTGAAGCTCACTAAACAGATATCCCACTGAAACTGGAGCTAAAAAGTTACACACTTTCAATATACTTCTAAATTACAATACCTTCAATATCTCTATTCTCTTGAAGAAGCTAGATTTCCCATAATGAATGTGATCAACAACTTATGCTATAAGAAAGCAATTAAAGTAGCGAACAAATATATTATAGATCAGATACAACCAAAATCATTTCAAGGTCAAAGATAGCTGATGTATAGTACATTCCATACGACTCCATTACCACTGTAATAAGATAAGTTGATCAGCTTGCTAAGTGGAACATTCACTTTGGAATCGAGGAATCTCACCATTAATGTAACAGTTTACTCATAGTGTTCCAATCATTAAAATGAGACCCTTAAAGAAGAATTCACGTGTACTACAAAGACCTATGTTGCTCGGACTCATCGTGAATGCCGCCACACCTGTGTCGGATCATTAAAAATATATTACTTTGAAGGATCCAACAGACAATCGTCAACATTTTTGAAGAGTCCGAGCAACAAAGACAAAGATTATGTGGATGTAAAGCTCCACACTTTAGAGTGAAGAGTTATAAATGCAAACCTTCTTTTATTAGTCTTAGTACACAGACCTCATGTTCAAGAAGCAGTGCAATCAATGTGATTTCCTTGCTAGTATTGGGCTTGATGGCTCCTACAATAGGATGTGAGGGGTGCTAATGCTTGGCAACTGGATAAGGAAAGGGAAAGTACGAGGGGTAAAGGAACGAAAGCAAGAGGGAAATAAGTGGGTCCCAGAAGGCAAAAACTTTATTTTTCCCTTCACTTTCCCTCTTTCTTTTTTCATACCAAGCAAGGGAAGAGAGAAAAAATTCCCATACTCTGCTCTCTTCCCTTTACCTAATTGCCAACATAGGTTAAGACTTGCGACACTATATAATTGATACAAGATTAACCATCCACAGATCAGATGCTTCATCTCTTTGATACCTCATCAAGGGTTAATCCACCAATGCTCGATTTACTGCCACAGAATGCAACATCTACGACCTGCTTCCCCAATCCATAGATTTCAAATATCTGTGCACCACAATAACTAAACCAGATAGTTTTTGGTGAGGGAAGAAGATGAGGAAGGTAGAAAAGTAAACTGCCATAAAGAAGACAGAAAAAAAAAAAACAGAAAGAAATGCTACAATAGGAAAATTGCTGGCTCAAACTATATTGGCAGATACCTCGAGAGCAAGGAGATCCCCATTTTTGAAAGAATTTTAAGAAGGCCAGATTTAATTGCCTGCAATTGAGGGGGAAAAGATCAAGTCAGCATCTGTCTTTTTTGAAGTGCAAGCATCTGTCTTTTTTGAAGTGCAAGCATCTGTCAGTTACATCTTCAAAGGTTATGTAGATAAAAGCAAAAGGCACTTCTGAACCCTAAAATTCCATTAGCAAAACGTATCACCAACGTGGCACTTCTGAACCCTAAAATTTCATTAGCAAAACGTATTGCCAACGTGCTTTTTAAAAAAAAAAGCCAACCAGGAAACAGAATTTTTTTTGAGAATGGAAAGTAACCAGGAAACAGAATTTTAGTAAGCATACTTTCACAAAAAAAGGAATACCTTGCAAAAGTTCTTTTGAGCTTGTTCAATGGTAACACTAGGCATTTTCCCATTTCGCATCAAGTTCACAGTTTTAGTGCTCAAGCGCCATTGTCGACATGTCTCAAATGCCAAGTATGGACATACAGCACTGAATGAAAACGAAAATATAAGTATGTTGCTACCTGAATGTTTAAACAACAGCAGAACTAACCACAGATGATAATAAAGGCAAAAGATAACTTTACATCAGTGGTAAAATAAATTGAACTAATCTAATATGTTAAGAGACAGATCACAGATAAAGAGGCTGGTATATCATACAGACTGAACAATAGATTTCTCCACCTCAGTGTTTTGGACGGCGAAAGGCGACAAAAGGCGACAAGGCTCTGCCTCGCCACGCGGCGAGGCGAGCGGCGAGGCGCTCGCCTTTTTGAAGTGTGGCGCCAATTAGTACCAAAAAATTAAAATATTTAATTGCACATATAAATGATTAAAATCTCAATAGTAATAATATATTAGCAAATATTTCAATTCAAAAACTAAAAATAGATAGTAGATAGTAGATAGTAGATAGTAGATACTAAAAGTCTAAAACTTTAATGATAATTCAACAATCCATAAACAAGCAATACTAAAACTCTAAAAGTTTATTCTTCTTCGAGATTTTCATAATCTTCAAGTCCAACATGCATTTTATTATATTGCCCCTCATCTTCTTCCTCCTCGGATTCTTCATCAACTAGTGTCCGAGTCTGACTTGAACTTGTAGCTTTTCCCTTGTCAAGTGACCTTGACCTTGAACTTGAAGACTTTAAAAGCCGTCGCCTTTTATCGCCGTCGCCTCGCCTCGCCTTATCGCCATGGCGTCGCCACATCGCCATGGCGTCGCCACATCGCCATGGCGTCGCCTTTTCAATCTACAGTCGCCATGGAGCCTGGAGGCGAGATGCCGTCGCCTCGCCTCGCCACGTCGCCATGGCGATAAGGCGATCGCCTTTAATAACACTGCTCCACCTTTTGGATTAAGTTAACTGCAGTATCTGTTCTGGTCAGTATGTTGTACAGACTGACAAAAGAGTAACAGATTGATGCACTTCAAATCACATAGATATCTTGTAATGAGGAGGGGAAATAAAAGCAGAAAGGAGTTTTATCTCCTGGAAATAACCTTGCACCAAATCCGATCAAGCAAGCAAACTGATGAGTACTGAAGCACTGGGCAGTATCAGCAACAATTGAAGCTGACATTCTAAGGCCATTTTGAATCAGATGCTGGTGAACGGCACCTACAGCAAGAAGTACTGGAATCGCAGGCCGAGTAGCTTCCTGGAGGCAGCATGGAATTAAGTTTAGTTGCACTTGTTAACTACAACAATAGCATTAAAGTTCTTATCAGGGAAGAATTAAGAGGGAAAATAGATTAACAGATCCGAAAGGCAGACTGCTATAGCAGAAAGTTGAACTTTTGAAAGAACCATATCAGAGAGGAAATTCAGAAAGAACCAGACTTCAAAGATATCAAGAAACAGAAAAGAAAAAAAAGAAAAAGATGATGACCTCAACAGTTGGAAAATTCCTTGAAATAAATATTGTTACTCAAGAGGTAAACTAAACAACAACAACAACAACACACGCAGTGTAATCCCTCAAGGGGTAAACTAAAAATAGCTCAAAATTGAAAAACTGAGACTTGCATATAATTGGAGAAACACCTGAACAAAATGTCAATTAACTATGCCCGCAATGCCACCACCAATGAAACTAAAAGACAGAGAGTAGCATGAAAATTGCCAAAAGAGAGCTTACCAATTCATCAGACCTATCGGAGAGAACAAGCAATTGAGAACCATTTCTGACAGCTTCATCAGCTGCTTCACATAGTTTATACAGTGACTTTTTCAAGGACCCATCAACTCCTTTCCCAACATCAAAAAATGTTGGCAAAACATGAGGTTTCAAGTGTGAATCTTTCAAAAGAGATTCAAGATCTCCTTCATTAAGTACAGGACTGGGCAAAATAACCTGACCAAAAACAAATGTGTAAACAATAGAAAACCACAAATGATACGTAATATGGTTATATGATGAGTGTCTTTGCAATGCCTCTGGGTAATATGTCTAATAACATGGCTGAAGCTATTGCACTTAAAACTGGAGTTGACTAGTGTGTTTCTAAAGGTATCAAAAATATAGAGCTGGAATGTGATTCAAAGCTTCTTACTGAATGGGTTTTGGAAGTACACGACCACCTTGGAACTTATGGGAGATCATTGAAGATATTCAAAAGAAGATATCTAATTTCGATAATTGGAGTATCCAACACTGCTTTAGAGAAGGAAACAAAGCCACAGATATTCTGGCTAATTGGGGTCTGATAGGTAAGGAAAAAATTCGGATGAATGACAGCAACATAGCAAAACTTGCTAAAGGTGAGCTACGGATGGACAAGAATCAATTTCCTTCATTTAGAAGGAAGACACATAGGAATTCCTTCTTTATGAAGAAGGGCATGTACAGAGTTTATAATTTTGATGTTTCTTGAATTGTTGTACTGGACAGATGGGGTTTTTTGCGCCTCATAATGCCAATTAATTTTTGAGAGCTGACTAGAAAACCTGCTTGTTCCATAGAATGGAGGATGTTCTATTCGAAGTAGGTACAGGGGGATTTACTCTCCACTGTTTTCTACATTTTGTTATATTATATATATGCTTCCATTCCCTTGTGATAGGGATGGAGGAGATTGATAAAAAATATATATATATAAAAAAAGAGATACAGAATACATCTACAAAACATAAGATCAGAAATCTTAAAACTACATATTATCAAAAGTTGAAAGGAAGTAGACGTGTTGACCAACCTGAGAAGCATTTTCAGGTCCAACCTCTAGTATATTTCTACGCTTGCCAAGATTGACTTCAAGGGACATGACTAATCCTTCTCTGAGAGGATCAATAGCTGGATTTGTAACCTGACATAGATGCACATAAACCAAATTAGACCGGTGACTATAAATACCTTTCAGCCAAATATCAAGTAAGCAAAAACATCTTTCAGCCAATTTGCTTATCACAAGACTCATTTGAAAAGACAAGCATACGTATAATCAAAAAGACTTATTCAGATAGAAAAATACATTTGACATCCTACGAAGCTACACAATAAATGTCGGAAGCAAAACTGACATATCTAAAGACATTGCAGACACCTCGTGGAAATATCCAGGACTACAGATAACAACATTGCCCACCTGAGCAAACCGTTGTTTGAAATAATCATATAGCATATGCGGCTTTTGAGATAATACAGCCAAGGGAATATCGTCTCCCATGCAAAATGTAGGCTCCTTCCCCTGTGCAGCCATACTTTCAATAACCATTTGAACATCCTCACTAGAATAGCCATATGCCCTGTTTTATGGAAATGAAATGGTAACATAAAATTAATAATGATTGATATGCTCCCTCTGTCCATCTTTACTTGTCCACTATACTAAAAATAGATGTTCAACAATACTTGTCCAGTTTGGAAAATCAATGAATAATTTACCACTTAGTTCCTAATTTACCCTTGTCATTAACTATAGTCATTTTCCCAATGCATTTTTCAAGACATTGTATTATTATATTCAAACGGTGATATGGTAAATTTGTCCTTCTATTTATAGCTTCTTAAGAAGTGTGTCAAGTCAATAGTGGACAAGTAAAGTTGGATGGAGGGAGTAACTGATTCGTCAAGAGAACTTGCACTTAGAACAAGCATAGGAAAGAGACAGAGCCTACCCGCAACAAGTTATATACTTCAACAGACGCATCAACAAGTTAAGCAGACAAATTCAAGCAACAAGTGTTGATTTGTATTATCCAATTCGAATCACATGGGATCTAATCAGATCACATGGCGCAGTTGCAGCTTACCGAGGACATGACCCTAGATAGGAAGGTGTGGAGTACGCGGATTAGGGTAGAAGTGTGTCTATGCTAGTAGGTAGGAGTGTTTTCCTTGTTGTCCGACTAGTAATCGTAGTGCTACGCTTGTAGTTTCTTGTTCTTGGATTCCTCGTAGTATTATTTTGTGGCAGTGCTCCGTTTCTATCTGTTGTTTGTTACTACATATTACTACCTATTGTCTCTTGTATTTTTATCGTGTATTTTTATCCTGTATCTTTATTACGTCCTTTTTAACCTATTTTTAGACTATTTTTGTCTTGAGCCGGGGGTCTATCGGAAACAGCCTCTCTACCTCACCTCTGAGGTAGAGGTACGGACTGCGTACACTCTACCCTCCCCAGACCCCACGTTGTGGGAATACACTGGGTATGTTGTTGTTGTTGTTGTAGATTAGATTTAAATTATCCCTTTAATTCTGGACTATCGAGAATCATAAATTGTGTACTCTTTGAACAAATAGAACATACTATTCCAATGCCAAAACTTTCAGAAGCTATATATACAACTGATTTTCACCCAGACTCTCTACTCTTTCCTCAACTAAGTGACTCTCCCTTTTCTTGTTTCCTTCACCTTTCTCTCCGATATATCTTCTCTTGTTTTCTTTACGAAATTAAGAGTTGTCCTCACCGCATTTGCAAAGCACAGTGGATGCTTCACTTTGCCCCTTTCATTTCTGAACTGACAGTATCTGGAAAAGCTTTTTCCGGCTATACACAATTGCCACTTTGTGGAATTACACTGGGTATGTTGTTGTAATTACACAATTGCCGTTGGTAAGCTTTTCTTCTGTGCCTCAAAGTATAGATTAGGGATCTAATATTTGATCTTTTTACACTGTTAATCCACATTTTAAATTGCCAACTTCTGTAAACAGTCTTGCATGCAAATTTAATATTTTCACCCTACGTCAATACCATCTATGAAGATGGAGCCTGTAACCAACAAATCTACGTACAAGTCTCCTCCTGGTATCCTCCTTGCTTTCATTCTTCATTTCACGTCCAAGAGATAAATTAAGAACTTGCAAAGAGTGTTTTTGTCATTTAACCTAATCGATAGGTACAAAAGGATGCATAGATTTATACATCAAGACATGCAAATAAGGAAGAACTTCAAAAGAGGGCAGACTGTTATCTACTTAATCCTGTCTCAAGACTCTTCCCATTAAAGGATGAGGATGTGCAAGTACAGTTTCCACGAAGAAACTAAATGAATTAGAAAAGAAATCTGCAAGAACAAAATGCAGCTTAGTTAAGTCAATTGATGCATATTATGTAGAAATGAGACTTTATCTTTTAAACTTTGAGGACATATAGCATCAATATTTGATGATATTGTTCATGAAGATAGTCTTGCGTCAATACGACCATAATCTTCACCATGCCAAAAGTACCAAGTTTAAGCTGTATCATTGCCCATCTTTTCACACAACAAAATCACTGCTTAATTGAACTGTGCATGTGATGTAGTCCAAAACTCCTTAGAAGCAAGCTCAGAGCATTGGCATTGCAGTTGTCCTTTTCACGCTACTGAATGTTATATGAAGAAAATCCTAAAAGAGATCATACTAATTAAAGAGAGCGTAACTATAAAGAGCAGATAGAAACTCCAGGAGACACGCAATAGAACAAATAAATTATCCATGATAAATATAATCATCAATATCTTACTAGGTCTTGACTAATAGGCAGGACAAATGTGATTATAGCAGTAGGGGCAGAGGACACAATCATAAATCAAATATCATCTGTTGCAGAGAATAGGATTCCATCTGAAGTACCTGAACTATAAGAGTAAAAAAACCTTATATACAAAGTGAAGTTCCAAAGTCTTACTGCTGGCGTCTTAGTATTGTTTCACCATCCATTACTGTTGTCGAAAGAAAGTTCACAGGCTTCAAAGATCGTAAATTTTCTTTAACCCACTCCCCATATGGATTGGACAATGCAACTCGCCTTTTGACTTCTGTATTCTCGAATACCTATGTTAATCAACAACCAAGTTAAAACAAACAAGTTATGGACATAAAGAGCCTTTGGACCTGGAAGGGAATGATAGGCTGATGCCATATGAACAAACATTACTTTTTATTATTATTATTAATAATAATAACAACAACAACAACAACAACAATAATGATAATAATAATAATAATAAAAAAAAAATACTAGTACTCATAGTAGTAGTAGTCGTAGTAGTAGCAGTAATAATATGTTTTAAGCAATTCCATGATTATCCATGCATAATTGAAGTTTATTATAATGCTATGCAATTAAAATATTAAATTTTTAACAAACCTGACCACTTGAAAGATCAACGCTTATCATCATACCAGGACCTAAACGTCCTTTCATTGTTACCTTGGACTCATCCATGGGTATCACACCAACCTAACCAAAACAAAGAACCCCTCCAGTCACTGTAATTAATATCCAGTGGTAAATTGATTACATTCGAAGAACACGGATCAGAAAAAAGTGTGATTGTTCAGCTTGATTTATCTTAGAAAGGGTTAGGAGAAACATAATTTGGAGACTAGACATAATCTATGGCTTCTGCAACATTTGAAATCAGAATTAGGCTTCTGAAAAATGGACAAAACTTACACACCTCAGATGCAACATAGACAACATTGTCTTTGGTCCGCCAATATCTAGCAGGACGAAGTCCATTACGATCAAGACAAGCACCAACTGTTTTCCCATCGCTGTGAAAATGGAAGGAACGAGACCAAAAATAAGACACTAACAGTAAATAATTGAGACAACAGTTTGAAAATATAACAATTATGTATTATACATCAACCAGTCTTAGTTTCTTCATCGCACAAACACATCCAACAACTACATATGGAAGTTTCTTAACGCAACTTTCTTAACGCAACAAAATTTACTATGCCTCAATCACAGTTATCTAACACATATTTCTCATTTTTAGTGGATAAGTCAGTTTCTTACATCAAATTGAAAACATGTTTTCGAGGAGACCAATAAATCACCAAACAGAGCATTTGCTTTCCAGAATCTATACCAAACAGAGCAAAAAATGTTGAAGAGCAAATCGCTAACAGGAATAAGAAGGCCTAATATATTGAATCAAACAATGGTGACATCACTAATCATTTCATATCTAATGAATGGGAGTACATGGGTAACGACAGGAACTTCAGATTTCACATCAGTAAAGAACGATGATCCCTCACATTTATTCAGAACAAGTAGATCTCAGCCACATAGAAGTGTTTGACACAAAAGATCAAGAAGAGGTGTAAAACAGAAAGAAATCTTGTCAGACTGAGAGACCATTCCATGCTTGACTTCACAATATTAGGATATGAACTCCTTTCTTTGTGAAAGGAAGACTTAAAGAAGATAGCTGTTAGATAGGCTCCGTAGTTATAGCAAAGTGTAAATGGTTGTGCCACATTGAGAAATGTAACGGTAAATACTGATAATTATAAAAAAAGGAACCAGGTTTAAGTTGTTAGTCTTCACACAATCTCTCATTTCTTAAGAGACCATTCTATTCCTCAAACCATCAGCTCTCACTTTCTTGTGACCAAAACTCTTAAATCCAAATGACATTTTGATTGGAATAAAAGAAAGCTCTAGAAGAATATCGGACAAAGAAAGAAAGAACCAGGCGGAAATGTCTTTTATGCACTTTCTTTTTCTCAATCCCGTTTCTCTTATCCAAAGAGACCATGTTATTCTCAAATCAAGAGGTCTCACACTTCTTTTTGACCAAAATTATCAAATCTAAATTACATTTTGATTGGGATGAAGGAAGTTAAACAAAAATATCCCAACAATAAAAGAAAGATCCACATAAAAATGTATTTTCTGTATTGTTTCTTTTTCCCCGATCCCTTCTAACTGTCACATTGGCTGATAAACTAAACCATGGAAACTAGAGTAGGTAAAGCTACGCACTATCCTCTGACTTTAGATTGTAGTTCTTTACGTTTGTTGTTGTTTTTTCGATCTTATATATTAGAACCTCAATCAATTATTTGGTTTTTTATATAAAGGTAATGTTCTCAATCAATTAATTGTTAAGTAAATTTCTTCACTAACTTTATTGTTATGCAGGACCTCAATACGTGATGATGAATTGGTAATAGGTGTGACTAACATGGATATTAAATCATCCGAGACACCCAAATTATCCTGTTGCCAACTCGTGAAGTTACTCCATAGTCTGTCGGAGCATTCCAATCTATCAGAACGTCAAGAATAGGTGTCTGATTTGTCTCACTTGTGTACTTAGAGAATAAACATGACCTTAGATAGGAGGGTGTGGAGGACGTGTATTAGGGTAGAGGGCATTTTGAGGGTTTAGGTTTGTTGGTATTTGTGGGTATTTGTCTTGCTTTGTTATATATCATCATCTGTTGTTTATTGTGTTTGATTATCGCACTATTTTGTTGTTGTTCTTGTCCCTTTCTCGTAGGCTTTGCATTGCTTCCTTTGTTAGTTGCTATGTTTTCTTCACTGTTTCCTTCTTCTTTGATACTGGATTTAATGCACTTGAGCCGAGGGTATTTCGGAACAACCTCTCTACCTCTACGAGATAGTGATAAAGTCTGTGTACACTCTACCCTTCCCAGACCCTACTTGTGGGATTTCACTGGGTATGTTTTTGTTGTTGTTGTTGTTGTTGTTGTTGTTGTGTACTTAGAGAATAAATCACATCATCATGGTAAGCACCCATTCTGACTTCCCTTATCATCCTAGATATCCCTCTCTTGAAAGGAATAGTTGGTCAGAATCATGGACCAACAGAGAAAGAATCTTTATTATGATGGTGGCAATAAGACTCGAAAACATGACCTCTTCTAACTCCATTTTACATTTTCTCACTACCTCAGTGTTATCAATGGCGAAAAGCGGAAAAAACTTTTAAGGTCCATTGGGGCTTCAAGTGCAAATAAAGAGTGGGCTTTAGTGAATAAAGACGCAATTTGAAGAAAAAAAATTCAAATAGGTATGTGTAGTCCAAGACTAACAATTATCAGCATGAATAACAAATATATGGACAAGGAAATGGGGAAAAAAATTATGACAAAGTAAAATATCAATTGTTTAGAGTCGCCTCTTCAGAATTACACTCATTGGCATGGAAAAATATGTCTTAGAGCCTTCATGACGACACTGACGCACTCGCTAAGCGAGGCGAAGCACTTAACATGTTTTGCGTCTCGCTTTAGGGCTTAAGCGTGCTTTAAGCGCGCCTTTGACAACACTGACTACACTGACTACATTGTTAGAAGGTTCAGCATAAGTTTTCAAAAAACTTATCCAGATTGCAAGCTTGCCATAAACTGTTGTAACTTCCGCTTAGAGAACCCTCTTGAAGCTATAAGGACTTGTGAATCCTAATGTAATGACACAAATGATGCTGGCAGTAGCTGACCAGCCGTCTGATAGACATAAAACTGGTTTTAATGCTAAAATATATTCAGCAAATGACTAGATTCTTGAAACATCTATAGCTTGTCCTCGGCGAGTAAAATATATTCAGTGAGTGACTAGATTCTTGAAAACTAATCCCTTTCTAGAATCGTTAACATGCTAAAGATCATACTCCCCCAGTGGAGTACATCTTCTATTAGGTTTGCAACAATTGCAAATGCAAACCCTTTGAATATTAATCAAAACCCCATAGCTGGTTTCAACAACAAACTGACAATATTAAGTTCAACTTCATCATACAAAATCGTGTAGAATACTCTAGAATGATCTATGTTAATTAGAAAATCGTGTAGAATACTCTAGATTATGTTAATTAGTGTAAAAGGCTTTGTGTACTCGGCTTGAGTTTCGCACATCTTTTCACCCGTAGACTAATGGGCATCCGAGAAGACTATTCAGATACCCGGAGACATGTTGGAGCATGTGCCCTTGGCTTTGGATGTCCTTTGGAGAACCAATGCAGAGCATCTTTGCAATAATAGTAACCAGTCCAGTATTCAGATGGCGTCGTTTGAGTTTTTATATGTGTGACAGTATCGTTCTCCGGTTGGATGAGTAAAGCCAAGCTAGACAGGGTCGCTGGGTCCAGTTTTGATACGGCATGCCTTAGATAAGGTCAAGTTGACACTTGACACAAGCATGACTTGGGACAATAGGAAAAAAGTTCCACAAGGACTAGAGAAAATGTGACTTCAACCCTTGTCTGGACCAACTTGCACATTACCTTGACTAATCTACAGTCCAAACCTACCTAGCCGACAACACAGAGTGTAAAGATAATCCTGCCCACCAAGGCTGGAGGAGATAGGCTTATACCAAGCATTGTGGCAAGAATTTGGAAGTAGTCAGGTTGTTACTGCCATGCCTCAACCACTAGGCCAACCCCTTGAGACTCAATTTTGTTTTTAATAAAGATTTAATAAAATACATTTCACTAGTTGAGTACATAATCTTATGAGATAATATTACAGCACTGCATCTACAATATAAAACAAGTTGAAATAGAACTGGCATTCAGAAGATCACCTGAATAAGAGTAAGGCTGGCCCATCCCAAGCTTCCATCTGACCTTTGTAGTAATTATAAAAATCAAGAACCTACAATGATCAAATATTCAGTCAAGGAAAAGTTATTTTGAAGGTAACATTCTAATAATCAGCTCATGCATTACATATATTAGTTATAATATAGTTACAATTCAGAAGGTAAAAGACACGGTAAAGGAAACATCAACAAAAGTAAAATTTTGACAAAGCAACACAGAAATTATCTCAGTACGAATTTTAAAACTGTGTTGGCATAGAAAACAAGATTGACCACACAAGAGCCGGTCTAATATTTGGAAACTACAGAACTTGACAAGAATCTAATACAGATTACATGCCAACATGGAATACCTCCGGATATTTAATAGTCAGTGTTGGATGATTTTGATATGCTTCTGGGACAAGAATCATCAGTGCTTCCTCGGGAGCCCGGCCACTTCTTATGAGTAACTGATCCCAAAAAAGAGTTAGATGGTGAAAAAATCTATTTATGTATCTAAGGAAGAGAGAAAACAAAGAAGCAAGGAAAAGGACCAACAACAAACAGCTCATGCTTAAAAGTCTACATGAAACAAGTTATAACATCTGTGACTAAAAAATGATAAGTAGCATAAGATGTTTTTTTTTTTGATAATTAACAAGTAGCATAAGATGTTGGAAGAGATGTTATCATAAAACTCATCCAGAAACAATATAAAGTCAACACAAGTACCAGCAACCGAAAAAGAGTAACATTTTCTTTCCTAAGGAAACCATCTTACTGAATATTGAAGGTCAAACAGTTCCTAGTGGTGAAAAAATATTAGTACTATGCCTTCAATAATAATTAAGACTAGATAACTCAAGATGCAGTGATCCCGAAAAAAAACAGTGATCCATACTTCAGCAGTACTATCTAAATTTGCAGAATCAGATGCCTTTGGGTTGCCAAAAGGACGGATTTCATCCTCGCGGTCACGCCAAACAGTTGACTTCAATGAAGCCTCTCTGGATTGCATCCAATTCAAGTTTCCCTGCATATGGTTGTGGATGTGAAAATTAACAGATAAATACAAGTAGCCAGCAACCCATAGAAAATGTTACTGAAACCTATATTTACCTGTATAGTGTTGATCTCTCCATTATGACCCAGAAACCTCATTGGTTGAGCAAGAGGCCACCTGGGACTAGTGTTTGTACTGTATCTACGATGATAAATAGCAAGAGGAGATGTATAGAGCTCACTTTGTAAGTCATAATAGAACCTCCCAAGGACTTCAGAACGAAGCATTCCCTTGTAAACTATGGTTTGATTGGACAATGAACAGAAATAAAGTTCATTTCCCCAAATCTCTGAGTTCACAGCCCTCTCAATGAGTTTTCTACAGATATAGAGTTCTCTTTCAATGTCATCAACATTTTCCTCTTTAACAACTCGAACAAAAACCTGATGTATGTTGGGCATAGTTTCTTTTGCATAATACCCAACTACAGAAGAATCTACTGGAACCGACCTCCATCCAAGCACCTCAAGACCCTCGTTGTTAAAGATATTGGAAATAACTACAGATATATGAAACAAATTAGGAAAAATACAACAACCATATTTCTTCAAGAGAAGATCTCAAAAGAAACAAGCTTATAGGAAACTACCAGAAAAATATAATTTAGAGAGCCACAACTATATGAATAACTTGGGCAATCTCGAGATACCTCAGACCACAATTTTGAGAGCCACAAAACCATCAATGGTAAAACTTGTGCAAACTTGAGATACCTCAAACTCATAAGTAATTGAAAGTAATACTTGCATTTTTCAACACATTTGCAGAAAAAGAGTTGAATCAATATTCAAAACTGTGTATTCTAGCTCCATCCATCACCTTTGCTCTCTTTTAAGTTTTATGCAGTGTGGCAGATAATAAATTGAGACTGGTAAGCCCAAAAGAGACTTTTTTTAACAAACAAGCTCAAAATAGATTTTATAGGAATTTCATTCAACATAGAGGGGTTGGGGTTTTGAATTTCATAGTTTTATCTGTTTTTTTCGTATTCATGTTGAGAATCTCTGGCTTTTGTATATTGCATTTGATAAAGAAATGGACCTTGGGCCTAACTCAACCCAAAAGCTAGCTAATGAGGGGAGGATTGTCCAAGACCATATAAGGAGACCAAGGACCCTTTAACCCACCGATGTGGGACTCCACAGAATTTTATGTCAATTTATCACACATGAGATAAGCTTGAGAATTTGAAGACCTCAAGTGGTAGATAACCCTTAATTTATCCAAAGAAAACAAACTATTGAATATTGGAATGGCACGATTTAATGTGGCAAAACAAATAGTAAGGAATCATATGGCACAATCCAGTTTAGCATTAAGGTGTATTTGTTGTTGTTATCATTGTTCTGCATTCTAACCATCCTTGATCTTTTCACCATTTTCGTTGTTTAATAAGTAAATAGGAAATATTTATATAAAAAGGTATACAACAACATAACTGATAGCATCCACAGTGGCATACCTTTATTAAAGTTGACGGGTTTCAATGGGAAATCAAGAAGATGCTTATCGTGGAAGAGAAGTCCAAAATGAACCTGATAATTATCTCAAGGAGTGGGCTAAGTGCTACACGTATATCATGGCCTAAGTCCAAATCTAAGAGCGGGAAGATTGGGGCCACATGGAGCCCAAGAGGAGTCACATGGAGCCCACATGGAGCCCACATGGAGGAGCGCAAGAAGGGCTGTTACACGTGAGAATCAAGCCCCCAAAAGGCTGCAATTAATGCCCATAATGGCTCTTTGTCACGCCCAAATAGGGGCTGAAAAGTCACGCCCAAGTGGGTTTTCTTTTGGTTCAACATTTGGAAATTTTTCCTTATTTCCTTGGGGAAGAATTTTGGTATTATTTTTACATGTCTTCCTACTTTAAAGTTTCCTAGTTTATTTTTTGAGAAAGATAATGTTGTATTCATGGAGACCTCCAAAAATTGGTTCCAACACTAATTACAAGCAAAAGAAAGATAAATCTAGTAGATTACAGAGAGCCTATGAAATCTATAATCTGTGCAGCTTCATCCATCCCTTCCTCTTTACACCAAAAATAAAAGGTAGTCATGCAGTTCCATTTAACTTTCTCAATGGAGTTTGTTATATTTCCGGAACATCTGTTGTTCCTTTCCTTCAAGACTGACCACCAAATGTTTGGTGGTATTATGCTCCACCACTTCTTTTGACTCTTCCTCCCCCCTCTCCTAATCCAACAGCTCAGCAAGTCAGCAGTATGTTCTGGCATAATCCATGTTTGTGTGAAGCCAAGAAACAGAGCGCATAACTGTGTTGTGATTTTGCAAGGCAAAAATAAGTGGCTATTAGTCTCCTCAGCTTCATTACATAATGAGCACCAGTATGCAATCTGAAAACCTCTCCTTTTAACCTTTCACGAGTGAGACAAGCTTTCCTGGCCACCAACCAGGAAAATATTTACCTTTGGTAGGAACGTTGTTCTCCCAAATCTGCTTCCAGGGACCTCTCTTACCTCCAGGTTTGCTCCTTCACTTCCTTGGTGTACAAATCTGGCATGCCTCCATTTGATGGAGTCTATCTCAGCTGATAGACCTTTGATTCTACTCGGAATCTGGAGAAGTTCAGCTACTCTGTCCACTTCCCAGTCATTTAGAAGCCTTCTACAAATGATATTCCATCCTTGTGGAGACCAAAAATCAGCTACTTTCCCTTCTGGACTAGTGCTTAAAGAGAACAAATCTGGAAATGAGACATTGATATGAGACATTAGCACCATTTCCCACTTTGTACACAATGTTTCTACTCATGCTTGGCCATAGATTCCTTATGGTTCTCCAAAATGATGCACCATAAGTGCTATGCACTATGTTAGAACACCAGTTACCATCTAAACCATATTTGATTACTATCACCTCCCTCCATAGTGACTGCTCCTCAGTAGAAAACCTCCACAACCACTTTGTCAAAAGACACTTATTTTCTAACCCCAAATTTCTGATCCCAAGTCCACCAGAGTGCTTGTGAAGCTGAGCACTTGACCAAATGCATAACCTTGTCTTCTTTGTTGCCCAGCCACAGGAAGTCTCCCCTTAGTTTGTCAAGTCTTTCCTACACCTTAGCAGGGAGAGGGAACAAAGACATACCATAGGTTGGCAAGGAATCCAAGACTGAGTTTACCAGAGTGACTCTTCCTCCTAGAGAGATATACTGAGCTTTGCAGTTAGCTAACTTATTTTCTGTTTTTTCAATAATGCCATCCCAAATACTTAGCTCCTTATGACGGTACCCCAAGGGCATTCCTAAATAAGTTGTGGGCAGTTGCTCAGTTCTGCAACCCGGTATATTAGCAAAACTCTAAAGGTGAGGAACCTCTTTGATAGGGAATATACTGTTCTTTCTCCAATTAACAGATAGACCTGAGATAGCTTCAAAGATTACCAGAGTCATCTTGATATAAGCTACCTGCTCAGCCTTTAGCTTCACAAAAAATCACAGCATCATCTGCATAGAGCAGATGACAAATCTGCATTTCCTCCCCTAGAAGATTACCCAACTTGAAACCTTTTATCAGGTTGTTATGGGTTGCCACCCTCATCATGCTATTGTATCCCTCCATGGCTAGGATAAAGAGAAAAGCGGAAAGGGTGCCTCCCTGCCTTAGACCACTTTCTGATGGAAAAAAAACAACAGGTTCTCCATTGACAAGAATTGAGAACCTGACTGTTTTAGCGCAGAAACCAATCCACTTCACCCACCTCTCACCAAATCCCATCTGCTTTTGCAGGTAATCCCAATTGACATGATCATATGCCTTCTCAATATCTAGTTTACACATGATCCCAGGATCATCCCCTTTAAGCCTTGTGGCCACACACTCACTAGCTATGAGTAGCATCAATTATCTGCCTGCCCTTGATGAAGGCCATATGATGCTTGTTTTCACTAGCTTGCTAATCTCTCTTTTCAACCTTTCTGCTAGAAGCTTTGCAATTATTTTGTAGACTCCACCTATAAGACTTATAGGTCTAAAGTCTCTTAATTCCATAGCTCCTGCCTTCTTAGGAATCAGAGCAACATAAGTAGCATTCAAACTCTTTTCAAACAACTGTTGATCATGAAAGTGTTTGATAGTGTTTATGATATCCTCCTTAAACATATCCCAGAAGTTCGGATAAAAGCTCATAGGAAAGCCATCTGGCCCTGGGCTTTATCACTGGCACACATCTTAACTGCCTCTAAGATCTCTCCTAGTTTAAAAGTTTCCTAGTTAAATTTTAGTATTTATTAATTCCATAAAAGTAGGACTCGAATCCCACGCTATTTAGGATAGGTTTCCCCTATACATAGGGGTAGATTTTGTTATTTTTCGAGACAATATCATAAATATTATCTGAGAAGTTTCTCTTCTTTTACACCTTTGTGTGTGCTGACTTGCGATTTATCTTACAACCTTATAAGAACAATTCTTTAAGAGGTAAGATTAATTCGTAACTTCATAGCTTTGATTTCTATTAAAGTAAATTAAAGAAGGTAATTAGTCTTATACTAATTATTGTCTCTAATTTCTTCAAAATAGAAGTCTAGATCACCTTTTGATCTAAGTTCTTGAATTGAGCTTCAATCCGCTAATTTTTGAATACTAAGATCAATTAGAATTCTTAGCACTTGATTTTGAAATTTGAGAATTTTATTGTCAAATTTCGCCTATCTTTAATTTCTTGTCTTTAATCTTCGTATTTTCGCTTTCGCATTATTTTCTTGTTTTTATTCGAGTAACCAGATTTTTATCAATAACCCTCCACTCTATGCCTTCTCAATATCTAGTTTACACATGATCCCAGGATCATCCCCTTTAAGCCTTGTGGCCACACACTCACTAGCTATGAGTAGCATCAATTATCTGCCTGCCCTTGATGAAGGCCATATGATGCTTGTTTTCACTAGCTTGCTAATCTCTCTTTTCAACCTTTCTGCTAGAAGCTTTGCAATTATTTTGTAGACTCCACCTATAAGACTTATAGGTCTAAAGTCTCTTAATTCCATAGCTCCTGCCTTCTTAGGAATCAGAGCAACATAAGTAGCATTCAAACTCTTTTCAAACAACTGTTGATCATGAAAGTGTTTGATAGTGTTTATGATATCCTCCTTAAACATATCCCAGAAGTTCGGATAAAAGCTCATAGGAAAGCCATCTGGCCCTGGGCTTTATCACTGGCACACATCTTAACTGCCTCTAAGATCTCTCCTAGTTTAAAAGTTTCCTAGTTAAATTTTAGTATTTATTAATTCCATAAAAGTAGGACTCGAATCCCACGCTATTTAGGATAGGTTTCCCCTATACATAGGGGTAGATTTTGTTATTTTTCGAGACAATATCATAAATATTATCTGAGAAGTTTCTCTTCTTTTACACCTTTGTGTGTGCTGACTTGCGATTTATCTTACAACCTTATAAGAACAATTCTTTAAGAGGTAAGATTAATTCGTAACTTCATAGCTTTGATTTCTATTAAAGTAAATTAAAGAAGGTAATTAGTCTTATACTAATTATTGTCTCTAATTTCTTCAAAATAGAAGTCTAGATCACCTTTTGATCTAAGTTCTTGAATTGAGCTTCAATCCGCTAATTTTTGAATACTAAGATCAATTAGAATTCTTAGCACTTGATTTTGAAATTTGAGAATTTTATTGTCAAATTTCGCCTATCTTTAATTTCTTGTCTTTAATCTTCGTATTTTCGCTTTCGCATTATTTTCTTGTTTTTATTCGAGTAACCAGATTTTTATCAATAACCCTCCACTCTATGCCTTCTCAATATCTAGTTTACACATGATCCCAGGATCATCCCCTTTAAGCCTTGTGGCCACACACTCACTAGCTATGAGTAGCATCAATTATCTGCCTGCCCTTGATGAAGGCCATATGATGCTTGTTTTCACTAGCTTGCTAATCTCTCTTTTCAACCTTTCTGCTAGAAGCTTTGCAATTATTTTGTAGACTCCACCTATAAGACTTATAGGTCTAAAGTCTCTTAATTCCATAGCTCCTGCCTTCTTAGGAATCAGAGCAACATAAGTAGCATTCAAACTCTTTTCAAACAACTGTTGATCATGAAAGTGTTTGATAGTGTTTATGATATCCTCCTTAAACATATCCCAGAAGTTCGGATAAAAGCTCATAGGAAAGCCATCTGGCCCTGGGCTTTATCACTGGCACACATCTTAACTGCCTCTAAGATCTCTCCTAGTTTAAAAGTTTCCTAGTTAAATTTTAGTATTTATTAATTCCATAAAAGTAGGACTCGAATCCCACGCTATTTAGGATAGGTTTCCCCTATACATAGGGGTAGATTTTGTTATTTTTCGAGACAATATCATAAATATTATCTGAGAAGTTTCTCTTCTTTTACACCTTTGTGTGTGCTGACTTGCGATTTATCTTACAACCTTATAAGAACAATTCTTTAAGAGGTAAGATTAATTCGTAACTTCATAGCTTTGATTTCTATTAAAGTAAATTAAAGAAGGTAATTAGTCTTATA
Source organism: Jaltomata sinuosa (assembly GCA_003996215.1). NCBI lineage: Eukaryota > Viridiplantae > Streptophyta > Magnoliopsida > Solanales > Solanaceae > Jaltomata > Jaltomata sinuosa. The sequence goes on along the minus strand of QJPP01003382.1, from coordinate 68,712 downwards.
CTAATTATTGTCTCTAATTTCTTCAAAATAGAAGTCTAGATCACCTTTTGATCTAAGTTCTTGAATTGAGCTTCAATCCGCTAATTTTTGAATACTAAGATCAATTAGAATTCTTAGCACTTGATTTTGAAATTTGAGAATTTTATTGTCAAATTTCGCCTATCTTTAATTTCTTGTCTTTAATCTTCGTATTTTCGCTTTCGCATTATTTTCTTGTTTTTATTCGAGTAACCAGATTTTTATCAATAACCCTCCACTCTACCAATCCCCCACCACTCCCAAGTTTCCACAAGTTGCCATTGTCATGGTCCAAACTCTACTTCTATAAGACTTGCAATCATATTTTATATTTTCTCTTCCAAGACATCAAGTTATTCCAACTAGAACATAACATCAAGCATTAAAACATCTGTTGAATGACGTTGCCCAATTTGCATTGTATATCCAACAATTAGTTCATGTCTAAGATCTTTGTCAAGCAATCCTTTTCGTAAAGAAAATCTAACATATCGAAAATACGAACCATTGTATCACATTGAGTGCCAAATCTCTAATCAATAGGTCATTGTTAGATAATATCCTTCTAGACCACCTTTGGGAATACTAAAGCCCCATTTATTTTCATTTAATGAAGGTCTGGATGAATCATTCGGAACTCAAGTTATAAAGCACATTTGTTTTTCTCATCTTTCACAACACTTAACTCTTAATAGGTTCATTGGAACCTTCTTTTTTGATAAGGATCATAGGAAAATGCCTCTCTACCTCCCAAGGTAGGGGTAAGGTCTGAGTACATTCTACCCTACCCAACCCCACTTGTGGGATTACACTAGGTATATTGTTGTTGTTGTTGTTGTTGTTGTTGTTGTTGTTATCACTGGAACTTTGTTTTTGATAAGGACCATTGAAACCTTGTATAGTCTTGAATCAATAAGATGTTAACTTAAAAGACTTTTATGAATGTAATATTTACCATCATTATATATATTACGACAGCCAACCACCACCACCACAAGCCATCTCTACAACTTGTCACCATTAACACCCCCTCTAACACCGGGCTTTATGACACAACACCACAACCAACATTCTCCGCAATCAACCACCACCAATTACTTCCACGACCAACCACCTCCACCATCGACTACCACAACCACTAGCCACCAATTCCAACCACCTCCACCATTAGTCACAACCACAATCAACCCACCTCCACGATAACTAACTACTTCCAATACCACTAGCCTCCAGCACCAACTACCTCCATCACTAACCTTTACCGCACAACCACCATTGCCACCACCTCCATCATTAGGCCCACCACCAACCACATCTACCGCCAGCCACCATAACAAATCTATCCCCTCTTGCCACCACTACACAACCACCATCATCATTTTCCACCACCAACCATAACAACCACCTTATAATGATAACTGCCAACTACCAGTACCGCCAATTGTCATTCCTACTAATTTTTGAAGTGTGGTTCATCAAAGAATTACTTTATATAAAACATCATCCCTATGATAACTCTTTCAACTCCAAATCCTCCTCCTCCTCTTCAAGTCTACTCTAGAGTCTAGAGGACTTGACCAAACCCTCCGCCAGCTAATCCTATTAATATTTTTGTCCATAAGACCGGTACAAAAAGTATGCCAGGTGGCTCATTGCTCCTTGAAAAGGTATTAGAATCACACCCAACACTCATCAAGCTTATAATTTCATGTGTTACCACCATTTATCAACTCCATATCATGCATGTTACCAACTTATCCCTTGATAAAATACAAGGATTGTGGGAAGATAATCTTATTTTCCCATATGTTGTTAATGCACGAAAAGAAACTTATAACCTAAATATTGATACCATGTGAAAGATAATACGAAATAGGAGAAGAGATTGATTTTGTTTTCAATATTTTTCTTTTCTTTGATATTTTCATCTTAGCTTCTTTATTCTTGAACTTTTTTTCCAAACCTGTTTTGTAAAATGTTTTTCTTGAGCCATGGTTTTTCGGGAACAACTTGTCTATCCCCCCCCCCCACATCTTACTTTCTGAATTAGTTATTACATTAAATAGGGAAAAGGGTCAAATTTGCCCCGCTAAACTATGTGAAATGGTCTAATTTTACCTTCATAAATAAAAGGGACATTTGCATTCCTGTCATTACAAAATTGTGCTAAATATGTCCTTATTAACGGCTCAAGTTTTGAGAGTGCTACATCTCTAATTAGCCTGATTAGCACAATATTTCGCCACGTGTCACCCAATTACACCTAAACCTGTTTACCCCACATACTGAAACTCCTCCCTTCTCTCCATTTCCCTTGTTGACCCCTCTCCCGTCCTTCCCTTTATCACCGAATCCATTTTACAATCTTATTAGTTTCTCCCTTAGAGTAGAGCTTTTATACCCAACAATAGTATACCTAGTGAAATCTCACAAGTGGGGTCTAAGGAGGGTGTGCATTAGTGTATTGGTTGGGATTAGTGAACTTGGAGGATTTCCACATTCTTATCCTTAATATGTTTCAAGGTTGCAACAGGCGCTTAGTGCTGCTTGAAATGGCGGACGCCAATATAAAGCAATCATTATTACATTTGTTTCCTCAACCCAATAAAAATGTTGATCCAAGGAGAAGAAGATTTTGCCATTTTAAAAGTTGCTCCTCTGGCCGAATTTGTGCCTGGAAAAATGAATGACACAAAGGACAATCAATCACTCTCCCATTTTGAATCGATTTTGGATAAAGTTATAAACTACATCCTAGCTTTGGGAAAATCACTCTTTACCTTGGTTATATACTTGAGTATTGGTACCATGTGCTCTACTTTGTTCAGAGTCAAGATCAAGGGAAAGAATGTAAATGGGAAGAACTAAGGGAGACCATATGTTACTCTGCTCATAATCGAAATCAAGCTCTGGCTAAATGATTTTATTAGAGCGGAGGAGGATGAAAGGAAAGGAAGGCGCGGTGAGGGAAAGGGAAAGAAGGGGGAAGGGGTTCGGGTAAGCGGAGTGGTAAAGGCTGAGTGTTTGGATAGATGGGTTTAGGTTTAATTAAGGGACACATAGCGAAATATTGTGCTAATCAGGCTAATTAGGGACATAATAGTCTCAAAGCTTCTGGCATTAGTAAATAAAGGCATATTTAGCCAATCTTGTAACGGCAAGGACATGGATGATCCCAACCATTAACGGAGGGACAAGTTAGACTATTTCTAAGTTCATGAGAAAATTTGACCATTTGCCCAATTGAATATGATGCAAATGCTATTGACATTACCTTCAATAATTATTTTAGCTTTTTTGAATTCTCCTACATGGGAAGTAAGCCTCTTTTGGAAAAACTGTACCTGATTTTTTTGGAGGGAAAAACAAAGAACAACTTAATTATCTAAAGTGAAGAAGTACGATGTGTGGTTCTAAAGCACGTATAGAGCATTCAACCTTTTCCACACTACAAGGAGGCAAAGACATAAACTGAGAAAGTTAATCATGGACAAAAAGAGAAAGAGAGGCTCTATATATCTATAGTAAGAAGCACCCAAGGGTGTGGCCTAGTGGTCGATGAAGTGGGTTAAAAAGCCTTGAGGCTTGAGGTCTCAGGTTCAAATCCCAGCGGAGGCAAAAACACTAGGTGATTCTTCCCATCTGTTCTAGCATTGGTGGACAGAGTTACCCGGTACCTGTTGCTGGTGGGAAGTGGCAGGTATCCCGTGGATTTAGTCGAGGTACGCGAAAGCTGGCCCGAACACCACGGTCATCAAAAAAAATATATATCTAGTAAGAATTCTCAATAACCAAGTAATGAGTATAGGTTACTATGCTGTAATGGGAAGTATGTATTAGCAGATCCTCTTAATTTATATTTCAAAGACTGACCTTTCTTGGCTTCATTCATCTGGTTATAATCCTTAGGAAGAAAAACCATTCCGACGCCGGTATGAAGCTTGTCAAAGACTGCAATTCCTTCTTTCTCAGCCCAATCATTGAAAAGATCCCAAGGAATCGAAGTCATCAGTCCAGAACCATCACCAGAATCATTGTCAGCTCCACAACCTCCACGATGTTCCATGCAGCCTAGAGCTACAAGAGCATCCTTGACGATCCCATGTGACGCTTTATTGTCCAAATTTGCGATAAAACCAACCCCACATGCACCTCTTTCAGATAATATATCATCCAAGTTGGCAACCTGAAAAGGTTTCCCACAAAAGATAAGCTAATCACGTGGAGTAATTTAACATGATTATGGAAAAATACTAACAGATGTTTTTTGATGAAGTAAATAGTTTCATTAATGACATCAAGAAGATGCAAGAGTAACAAAGGATGAGGACCGCAAAAAAGGATCAGCTCCGATACATATGCCTAGACTGCTAGGGAGCTGATGAAGTCCAGAAAGTTAATATTCCATCAAAGCACCTGTGATTCCTTTCAGTCCAAACAATCCAGAAAGTACAAGCTGAAATCATGCTCTAGATTACACCCAAACAATATAGAAAAATTAATAAGATTACACCCAAAAAGATAAATAATACTCCAAGAATCTACCATCTCCAAGCTCAAAAACCTTGAAAAGAGATGGAGCTTAATTTTTCCAAAGCGTAACACTTTCTTTAAGTAAATAAACAAAGGGAATTTTTCATAAATATACAGCCCAACACAACATATTGCACCAACGCAGCCATATTTTTTCAGTTCACATCCGCATAAGCCAAGTTTTTTTCGCAAGAGTGTTTATACACCCAGTATACAATATTACAATATTATACACTTACGGTAAACAATGTATCAACCTTGTATAAAATTGTATAGGAAGTGTTTATACACACTTTTACACTGTTATATAAAATTATACAATATTATACAAAAATTGGGTTTCGTCTCCTACAAACTTCAACCTCGAGACCTCATACAAAATGGGTCAAAATATCACCAAATAGCTCAAATCTTCATCATATAGCTTCAAACATAACGACAACTTTAAAATGACATCCCCAACAAACCTCAATCATCAATTAGTCAAAAATTTCAATAAATCACAAAATCTATTTGTGAGTTTTCAAGCTTTTAGAAACCTTAACAATGAAGTTTTTTATTTTTCAATTTTATTCACCCAATAATGTTTAAATATGTATAGTAAACATGAATATCTCTCTCAATCAGTTTCTAAGCATCAAAAAATGGAAATCATAATCACAAATTAAGGAATTACTGCATTTTCCTCAAATGTTTCAAATTATATACAAAATGGGATAAATAGGGTAAAGTCTGAAAATATGGGCTCATTTTGGTTATAAGCTTGGGTCAAGTGATCTAGGGTAAGGTCTCCTATAAGGATGATTATTGGAAATATCCTTACATGTAAAAGAAAAAAAATCTGTAATAGTTGTGCAGTGGCTGAAGGCAACAGTCCCAAAATCTGAAATATCCTGACGCTTAAAATATTTCAGCCCCGAAACCAAATATGCCATTTACAGAAGCTTTCATTATTTCCAGATGGATAAATAACTTTGCATAATTGAAAAAAAGAAATTTTCACAAATGTTATTGGATAGTAACTTTTACATTGGAAAAAAAATCAGATTTATCACTTCACAACAAAATTGAGCACACATGAGCAGCTGCATCATAAGAAACCAGCAGTGTTATGAACTTCTGGCTTCTGTTGTTTAACATCTTCCAGCAATATGCCTCATAGAAACATAAGTAAAAGCTTTGGAATTTTACAAAAGGTACAAACTCTAATAAGTATTTTGTATCACTCATTTCATTAGCAGTATTTCAAAGCAAACATAGTGGAAAAGATATTGCAAGAGGGTAGTAGTCTTTTGATGAGTTCTCACAGTGAATTGGCTTGGATAAAGCATCAAAAAGAAGGTTTGCCTAGTAAAAATGGGGGAGCAGAGGGGAAGTTATCACAGTGCAATACATCTACTTGTGTTATATTGACAGCAGAGAACAAGACACAAAGAGAAAAGAGATGGTAGATCCCCAGGAGAACAGTATTTCAGAAGATGTTATCGCAAAAGCTTGATCCACATATAACTTGAATATACCACATAAAAGCGCTTGTCCACTTTGATTTTTTCTCTGATTAGTTTTTAGGAATCAAACATGCCTGTCTTTAATACTTTCTCCAATTCAACTTGAATGTCCAAATTTAAGTTTGAAAAATTATTAAGAGAAAAATTGAAATATAGCCGTTTAGTGTTCAGTAAGGAGAACATATGGGCCACATGACCTATCAAACCACATCATATGGATCCACATGTCCTTCTTTAAAAAAAAATTAGAATGTGAAGGAAGAATTGTATTGAGTAAATGCAAATTCCTTGTAACTTTTGGTAGCGTGAAAGTTTAAGAAAAAGTCAATATTCCATCAGAAGTGGAATAACGATGTGGAAACGTATACTCAATAACAGAAAATACTACTTGGAAAAGAAAACTATAATCTTAAGAAATTAAGCACATCATAATGAGAAAAGGAATATGAAAAGACTCACCTCGAAGGGTGACGAAAAGAGAAATTGACTAGATTCTGGTGTAAAAGCAAAGCTTTTAGCATCAATAAACTATTATCATTTAGAATCATAGCTTATCATAGATTCAGCTTCAAACTTGAGCAGTAGATTCTACTCTTCTTCAAACATGAAATACCATCTGAGAAACATATCAAGCAGCACCCATACTGCTAGTTAAAAGAAAAGTTTTGCATGCATACTTCTAAGTTCAAGGTAAACCATACCCGTCAGAATCCTATTTCTTTCATGCTTCTCAAAAAAATACAAATTAAATAAAAAAAATAACTATTACTTTGACATATTTAAGTATTCGAACTTTTTTTTTGGTTAATTGGTTTCAAGTATTCCAACTTTTTAACTTAACGTGGTAAGTGAAGGCAAAGTTCTTAGCATGGAAAAGCATCACATTTTTCATTCATAGAGTACACAGGAGTATGCACCAAGCCTACTTTCAAGAACAGATTCAACAATAAACGACTCTCAACTTGGGAAACAACCCACGAAGAAAAGCCTAATGAAGCTGATCAAGACCAATTACCTCTCAACCATTATCAAGACTTCAAGAAACACCTCAGATATCACATGAATAAATCTGTATATCCAATATTTACAAAGTCAAGAGCTGCAATGTACTTATGGTAAGTAAACAACAGCCTCGGGGTGATAAGCAAGCAGATAATAACTAATTTTGTGAATTCTACTTCACCTTTATATAATTCAACCAAATAACACAATGAACTTTTGTCACCTAGAAACCTTGCGCACTTTCGCACATAGAAAGTGAGCAGACCACATATTCCACGGACTCCAAGAAGTAATTTTCCAAAAAGATGTTCCATATATGAAGTCTTCCAATCTCATATGAGAGGACTCTGTCCATATTCAATTTAATACAACGAAATTAACAGGGACCTACTCTCACAGTACAAAAAAAAAAAAAGGAGTCCCCTTTCAAACTGATAAAAGGCCAAGGCTTTTAGTAAAGCAAAAGTTTTCGAATCTATCACCATCTTCCTAAATTGAGCATAAAATCAACTTTTAGTCCAACTACTTTGCCAAATTTTTAACAGCTAAGTAATCAAACATGCATATTGATATATAATGAATGATATATGTTTCTTCACATATATGCTAAATAAGAAATCTATTGAAACTAATTATTGCACCTACTCCCATAAGATTCAACATATTAACAAATACTGACCTTAGGCACTATATCAGAGGATTGCTGAGATGCATTACTGGCAACACGTTCTAGGTCAAGAACAGCATTCAACTTGTTGTTTGTCAAGCTTCTCCTATTAGCTGCCGCATAACCAATCCTTCGACGAATCCGCTTGCTGGATTTACAGTACAAACCAACGAAATCAACAAACACACCGTCTTTATTCCCCGCAAGAATCTTGGGTGACTGCCCGTTCGCGTAGAGTAACTGCGGAACGTTTGCCACCGAGTTCACCGCCATCAAACCCAATCAGAACTCTCTCTACACACACAATCGCTCAGTAAGTGTGTAAAATAGTTGTATATGCAGAGTGAGAGTGAGTGTGTGTGTATGTATATAGAGAGAGAGAGAGAGAAAAAAGTCAATGGTTTAGAGGGAGAGAAAGAAAAAGTGTGGAAATGGGAGAGAATGTGTGGAGTGTGGGAAGGATTGGGAGATAAAAAGAAGAGAGTTTTGGAGCCACACTTTTCTTTTTCTTTCTTACAGAGTAGATGCTGATGTTGATGTTGATGTTGATGTTGATGAGAGTGGGAGTATTTTTGTTTGAAGGTGACTGTAGGCTGAGATCAAAGGTCAGTTTTTCCTCCTGTCAAAACTGGCAGTGTATGTGATTATGGTGATTTCAAAAGTGGTGTTACATTCTTTGGGGTTTTGGGAGAGAGGAGAAATTTTGAACCACATAAAACGGAACCAGTGACAACTCAATACGACCAACAATCAAATAAATAAAAAAATGCACCATTTAAGTGTTTAAAAAAAATTATGATTTAAAATTTTTTAGATATTTATGTTGTTGTAAATTAAAAAAAAAAAATCTAATTATTTTACTTAGTAAACAAAAAATTAAAATCTAATTATTTTTAATTATATTAAAATAACCTTCTTTTTGAAATCGACCTAAAAAGAAGATGATGAAACATAAAATATGACGGGGGATTACTTTTTTTTTCTGTCCTCTTTTCCTACTAGTACTACTGTGTTTTCCGTTCGCGTAGAGGGTGTTTGGATTGGCTTTTAAAAAGTAGTTTAAAAGCTAAAAGTTCTCAACTTTTGGCTTTTAGTTTATTTTTATATTTTTTGGCTTAAAAGCACTTTTTTATTTTGTCAAACACCACTAAAACATAAAAAGCACTTATGAGCCAAAAATACCTAAAAATAAGTCAATCTAAACACACTCTTACAAATAATAAAGAAGAAAATAATAGAATACAGAAGTTGATAAGATTAGAATATTGCATTTTTGTGGTGTAAATGCACTTAACAAGGACAGCTAGTACTTCTTTATCTATTTATTGGAGAAGAAATAACTATATTCTTGTACTATTACAAATAATTTAAATATTTTATTATATTTTTGGTCTAAGAATTTGTTTGGCCATAGATATTTGCAAAAAAACTAGAGAAAAAATAGTTTTTAGATTCATTTAAAAATTTAAAACTTACCTCCGATCTTTTATATTTTATAAAAAGAACTCACTAATTATTACTTCAACTATAATTTAGCTACCCAGCCAATCTACTCACATTCTACTCAAGCGAAGAAGCTTGGTGAAGTTGAACAAACTGTTTTTTTGTTGATGGCTCTTTCGTTTGGCTTTGTTTATGCTAAAAAAAATTCACTATTGTAGAACTACGGCTAGTGATGTTTGTACCTTTTTTGATTGGTTGGTGAGTGAGGTAATTATGTTATTAGTAGTTTTTATTAAAGAATCATGTTATGATTTTTAGATAATATATTATCTACTTCATTATAAAATGATAATTTTGCGTCAAACTTATGCGTATTTTTAATAGTTTTTAGAACTTATAAATATAAATCATATTTCATGTTTTTTTAACGTGAAATGTGTTCCCCTAAAATTATGGCCAAACACATGTAAATATACCCCTCATGTTATACTTTTGATCTAAATACACTCCTCCCATCATACTTTGACACAAATTTGCTCTTGATTTCAACAAAGGGGCACGTATCAAGATCAGAATCAAATGACTCACCCCTAATTCTAAATACTTCATTCCTTTAGAAACCCACCGATTTAACCCCACCCAATCCATTTTCTTTTCTTTCGTCTTCTTCTCTTTTCAGTACCCAAACCTTCAAAAGGACATTTATTTTCATTAACTAGTTGCATTCCTCCGTAGGTTAATCTTGCCATGAGCAGGATATACATCTTAAAAGGCAGCAAAGTCAATTTTTAAGAAAAAGAAGCAGGTATCATCGGAAAGCACACTAGTAGAGCTCTCTCAAAACTTCTATGATGTAAACTCCATCTGTGTATAATGTTTTCACATTCAAATTTCATAGAAAGTTATTATACGAATGATTATGACAACCTCCAAATTTTTAGGATCTTTGGCATCGTCTTTGTTGCTGTCCGTAACAAACAAAGAATCAGATGAAAAAACAATGCAAAAATAAAAAAAAAATGAAATTCACCGTAAAAGAACAAGCTTTGAAGGTTTGGGTATTAAAAAGAGAAGAAGAAGAAGATGATGAAGATGATGATGAAAAGAAAGAAAATGGATTGGTTCGGTTAAACGTGTGGGTTTTTAAAGGAATCATGCATTTAAAATTAAGGGTGAGTCATTTGATTATGAGCTTGACATGTGTCCTTCCGTAAAAAATAAGGGCAAATTTGTGCCAATGTATAATAGTAGGGGTATATTTGAATTAAAAGTATAGCATGAAAGGTATATTTATACTGAAAATATAACGAGGGGCATATTTAAATTATTTCTCATAGTACATAGGTATATTTGACTCTTTTTCATTTATTTATTGGGAAAAGCTCAAATATATCATCGAACTATTAGAAATGGCTTATTTCCATCCGTTAATAGTTAATTTATGTTATCATCTGTAACACTCCAGGTGTTTAAGATTGTCCTTCGTCCCGTGTCGAAGGTTTACCAGCCTAACTTTGCGAGTTTTATTGTAACATAACTCGTGATTTGGAAGCATTTGTTTTGAATTGGAATTTGATAAGAGAAATATATTTCTATTGGCTTCCTAAAAATATGTTAAGCATTTATGAAAAAGTTCTTAATTACGATATATTTGTATAAGTATTTATTTTATAAGAGTTTTATAAGTTATTATTATTTTAACGAAGATAGTAAGTCTAGTTATATGAAAAAATTATCATTGTATATAGAAGGCTTTATTCGAAATAATTTTCTATAAATTGTGATATATTCAAAATATTATATGTATTTTATTACGAACTTATGCAATATCCAAGTGCATATATAATGGAATAAGAATTATGCGGTGTTGGCACCACCACTTCCACGTGGAAGTGGTGGAGAAGCGCATAAGATTTGACTTATCTAAATGCTGCCACCATTCCTTTAACTTGTCTATTTATATTAATTGTTAGGATTAAAATAGGGAATTATTTTCCATTATTGGTTGTTGCACATGTATAAGATTTAAAAGATAATTTTTATTACAAATAAAGTCCCCTAGCATTTTCCAGTATGTATATCCGCTTCGGAGAAGAAAACTGACTTCATAGGAAATACTCTTGAGCATTACCCAAGGTTAATCGATTATCTACGTTAAGTTATTCAAGCTTGGATTCTAGGTATGTCAAGGTTCTTCTTTTCTTTTTTGGCATGATTCCTTATGCTTTGAAAATTAGAGGTTTTAAATTTTGCGTGCTTTAAAGGAGCTATTCGTAGAACTTTTGATTTGGTATGTTGATATATACCTCTTGAAGATTTATTCCTGGACATGAACTCATATTTGGTAGTATCGGTTTCGGGTCGAGTCGAAAGTAGTAACTACATATGTAATCTTGTTGATGGGCTGACTTGGGGCAAGCATATTTCCCAATCTATAAGGGGCCTGATATATATCAAATTAAAGGTCTATGAGTCTAGTTTCTAGAACATCAAACTGTTCGTCCATACGATGTCTAAGTAGAAAGTTATGATCGTTTTACCACGAACTGTCTGCCAAAACTGGGTAGGGCCGAACTTGTCATAAAGTTGTGTTTTGACATAGCTCCAATGTAGTAGCGGTGGTGGGTCCTTATAACAACTTGTTTAGCTTGTTATTTTGAAGGTTGTGTCAAGGTAATCTCCCTCCTACGATCCTCCTTCGTAATTCTGCATTCTAGAATCTTTTTTATAGACTTTCGAGCTACGAAGTGGTGTTTGGATACCGTGACTCTTGGAAGCCCTTTTTCTCATTAAGTTTGGTCATTAGTATTGTATATTGATGTTGTTAATATGTCAGAGGGACTAGTGGGCTGGTACGCTTCTTTTTGGAGTCGCGTACGACAGTTGTTGGATTGAACAACGTGAAATACACCTTGTTAGGTTACCTCCGGAGCTTACTGCTCTTGTGAGGCGTTGATAGCTCCTTGTTGTTATTATTAGCTATTGGTTTGGTAAAAATCATGATGTCCATTTTTGAGTTAACGTGGGATGGTTGTAATGACGACCTTAACGCCTTACCAATTGGTTGTGGCTCATTCTTGCGGCCTTGTTGATTCTCCCAGTTGTTTCGTTATGATAAGTTGATTGAGCTTTATAACAATACACTTGAGGCTTCAATTGAAAGGTTTGTTAAGGCCTTCCTTCTTCTTGGTATGTTCCTTTATAGTCCATAGTGTGATAAGGTTAGCTTACTATCAATGAATGATTTGTAGCCGAAGATCTCCATATTAACCATTTGAGTAGGTTACTCCATCCTTACTAGATCTCTTTCCCTTCATTAGTGACCGAGCTGTAGATATAGATAGATTTGCATATAGGTCACATATAGTAGATTCCCACTTGTATTTCTTTGGGCTATGTCACTTGTTAGTTTGCCTTCTATGAAATAATATTGACTACGGCAGATCGTAGGCTCTATAGCTACTATATTATAAACGAGCTATTTATAGCCGTAGTGGTTGATTGTGTTGGCTGCCAGAGTAGATAGATTTACCCCTTGTCGGGACTCTCTCTATAAACAATGACCTCGTGCTAGACATAATTTAGATTACTTGTATAGTCTCTTGTAGCTTATCTTGTGGCTTTACTTTTTGCCTGCGGGGCAATAGATGGTTGTCGTTGGGGTACGTGGCATGATTACTTTGCACGAGATTTAAGGTTTGGTATATATGTGACCCTTGGGGAAAGGGATTTGTCTAAGTTGAACTCTTATCGTACAGGTCTTTGGGTCTAGTGGAGAATGTTTGAGGCATAGACGATGCTCAACACGTAAGAGATGCGATTGATTATACCTTCTATAGACTTTAAGTCTAGTGTGCCATTGTAGAGGTATTTTTAGAAATTCTAAGTTTGCGTTATCCCACTAGAAGTCGATATGAAAAGTGTGCTAGGGCTAGTCCCTTATTTCGACAAGTATTCTTAAAGCTCATAGAACAAGAAAGCTAGTTGTTGTAGCCGAACTACTCGTAGTCTCATGTGACTTGGTTGGCTACTTGACCTGATATAGTCATCCCTCGTGGGGGATTCGTATTCTATTAATAGCGACCCCGAGCTTAGATACGATAGAAAGATTATTCATATAGGTCGCTTATATCTATATTTCTTGTTTGGACCATTCGATGATTTGTTGTTGCCCTCGGGGCTATTATAGTTAGCTATAGAGATATAATTTGTGCCTTACGGGCTATAATGTTTGCCTAAAAGGGGTAGATTGAGGCCTACGGGTCAAAGAGTTGCCTATGGGGCTATAATGAAGCCTGTTCACTCACGGGGTATTATGTTTGCCTAACAGGGCTATATTGAGGCTTACGTGCCAAAGAGTTGCCTTTGGGGATAATATGAAGCCAATTGGGCTATTATGGTTACCTATGGGGTTATAATGAGGCCTTTTCACGTACATGCTATTCGATTGCCTAAGAAGGCTACATGTTGATGCCTACGAGGCTATAATGATACCTAAGAGGACTATAAAATGCCTACAAGGCTATATCAATTCCAATGAGGGCTATAGAAAGCGTATGGGTCTATAAGAAGATAGTGATTGCCTTCGAGGCTATATAGAGAATGCTTAAAAGGGCTATTATGAAATGCAACATGCCTAATGAGCTACTGGGCATAACGATGGCCTTCAGGGCTATGTGTAAAGTGCCTGAGGGGCTATTGAGATGTAATGACTACCGACGGGGCTAGGGGACTACCTATAGGGGTATATAGACTGAACTGGCACCTTCCGGGCTTATGCAGGCCTGGGTAGGTGGTCTTGTTTGCTGTTTGTACCTGCCGTGCTTATGGGAGCTGGTTAGGTTATTGTTTGATTATTATTGTATTATTTGTGTCAGGAGTAGTTAAGTTGTATTGTGACAATTTTGATCTTCTTCCCCGAGTACTTTATTATTTGAGAATATTAGTTAGCTTGGTTCACGAGCCAAGCGGTCGGGTAGTAAGACGGAGGAGCTCTCTCTCTAGCTGAACCCTAAAAATCGCCAAAACCTTTCTGACCACCAGCCATGGCCATTCTGGCCGCTGGTCAGTCATCAACGAACGGCCAGCCCCTCATCACCACCTCTATGGAAAACTTCCCACACCTTTATCATCCACAATCGCCCAAAAAAACCCATAGTAGAATTGCCTAACGCGCCTAACCCTTTGCCTACGGAGAACAACAATAACAAAGATGACAACAAGCCTGAAGAAAAGATAAAATATGTAGACCTGATTAAGCCTAATGCTTTGAACCAGATCCCAGATAATATGAACACACAGAGAAGCACAATACCCATCAAGAAACCGAGACATGTCAATGGAATACCCCGTGTGACCTGGACGGAGGACAAAGTTCAAAAGATGAACATCATGGAAAATTTCCAATATGCCATTGTTGGTAAGTTTTCCTATGGATGGCCAGACCTAGAAGAACTAAGAGAACATATCCCTAAACAATGCAAAATCAAAGGGGATTGTAAGATTGGCTTGTTACGTCATAGACATGTTTTAATAAGATTGAGACTCATGGAAGATTTTGTGAACATAATATCGAAGGATGCATATTACATTACTGCTAAGGATGGAATCTCGTATCAAATGAGACCCCTCATATATGATACAAAATTCAAAGTAGAAGAGGAAACAACCCAGGTGATGGCGTGGATTTCTTTCCCAGAACTATTGCCCACCTTCTTTGTTCGAGAATCCATATTCTCCCTGGCAACAACAGTGGGGAAACCCATTCACCTCGACCTTGCTACTATCAATCGAACTAGACCCAGTTGTGCTAGAGTCAAAGTTCAAGTGGATTTAGCAGATGCCCTCCCGGAGTTTGTAGAATTAGAAGTGATCAATGAAAAGGGGGGAACAAGAGTAGAAAATATCAGAATACAGTATGATTTCCTACCAAAATATTGCAAGAGGTGTAAATTACAGGGACATTGTGAAGAGGAATGTAGACACCTCCATCCAGAGTTGAAAACAGACCCCATTGAAGATAACACCACTTCCCACATTGATCAACAAAGGAAACCAAGGACAGACAAAGGAAAAGGCAAAGTTGAAAAGGGAAGGACCAAGTGGAACCCTACCAATAGAAGATTCAGACTGGAGAAGGATCCTTCTAAATTCATCAGTGACATAGCTTTCTCTCCATCTAGAGGAGAAATAAAACCTGACAATTCTTTTGCAGCCTTAGCAGATGAAGAAAGAGAAAAAGGGACAAGGGAGCAGATAGGGGAACACACAAGCACTGAGATAGACAAAGAATCAGGTGGGAAACATCCCAATGAACAGGGTGAATTTAACAACATTGACACAGCCACAAAAAAACATGATGGAACAACAATGGAGGATAAGGTAGCAGAAGGACCAGAAGACAATACCAGCCAAAAAAGAGCATCACAAAGACAGAACCCAGGCACCAGCACAGAAGAACACACAAGCAACCATAATAAAGTTATTACAGATGCAATCATCACCAAGAAAAAAGAAAACAGTAACAGATTACAAATGGAAACCATTCACAGCAACAAGCTCAAGCCCACCACAGCAGATGAGGAAACCAGCAGCAATCAGGCAGCATTCCGGAGTCAAAACAAGGCCACACAGGACCATAAGGGTGATAATATCAATTACGGAGAATACTACACACAACGGAGGAAATAAATGAGGCAAAGCATGGAAAGTGGTCAAGGTCTATGGTACCAACCTAATAATCCCAACCCAAGGATGCCAGCTAGTACAATTTTATCCGATATATGCTAAGTCTAGGGAGTTTAAACCATAACTTACCTGTCGGCCGATGACAAGCTGCTGGGACAACGAAATCCAAGCCAGAACCGCTTTGAGTAATCCCGAATGATAATCAAACTATCAAAAACATGAGTAAAATATTAAAACGAGTCTATCGATACCCATATCGCTACAATTAGAGCCGGGTCAAAATCTGGGTCAAAAGTAGGGCCCCGGAGAAAAGCACGATGACCACAACGATGCCAAGAAGACATGCTCCAAAAATGAGCACTATTAGCCAAGAGGAGGGCGTCAAAACAGCCGCTCAAGAGAAGGCCTAAAGATGGAAATTTAAGAACAATAATCGGAAATTAGGCAAGGATTACTTACCATAAGGAGAGAAATTAAGCCAAGACGGTGAATTTCTCGAACCCACAAACATGCAAGAGCAAGAAGGCAACCTCTACAACAATTTCCAAGCTTTTGGACATGAGTAAAAATGGAGGATTTTAGAAGAGAACAAGAGAAGGCAAGTTGGGAAAGAAGACTTACCAAGAATCGAAGGATCACGAATTAACGATGAACAATTGGTTTTCCCAAGTCTCGAACAGATATGGAGCAATTTAGTAGAGAGTATAAGTGTTTTAGAGTGAGAAAGGTTAAGAGAAATGGCTGGAAAATCAAACTAACAAGAAATATATATCTGATGGTCGCTGGTCAACACTATCACGCTAAACCAGCAGCATGGCGCTCAAGGAAACCAGGCGCCAAGGCACCATCGCGTTTGAAGGGCGCCATCTCTCTGGCTGGATGTAGGCGCTGAGGCCCGATCGCGCTGGCCTTGGTGCGATTGCGCTGAAGGCCTGGCCTGCACTAAAAAAATTACAACTTTTGAAAACTCCACGGGGTATTTCGGGCAAAATCGAAAACCGATATTCAAAAACCAATAATGCTAATAGAGTGGAAATGATGTTCCGGACTCAACGGAATTGATGAAACTTCCATACAAGATCGTTTTGGAGAAATATTAACCCAAGTCAACACTAACTAATAAGAACTCAAAGGCTCGAAATGAGCCCGGCTCACTCGGAACCTGAAGCAACCACCTACCTAACCCAAACTCAACATTCCAAAGCTGATGGAATCGTCAGATTTTGAATTTGATGCTCCGATCATCGAAAGTCACCCAAAGTTGCACTTTCAACTCCAAATGGCCTTAAAATAGAGAAAATAACACAAAACCCACACCGAAAGTTCTCAGGCCTCAACTGAAGGTTTAACTAGACCAAACTCAATGCTACAGAGCTAGCAGAACTGTCAGAATTCAATTCCGAGCACGTTAGCTAAGAATGTTGGCTAAAGTCAATGATATTCTAAGTTAAAGCTCTAAAACAGGCAAACAGACAAAATGCCCAACGATATTCTAAGTTAAAGTTCTAAAATAGGCTAACGACCAAAACACCCAAACGAATGACCAGGGTACCGTACTATTAGTTCCAGCAAGCCATAAATGACTTGGGCCACTACAGGAAAGCTCTAACAGTACAATGAATGCGTAAACACGAAGATGACCAGAAGGGTCATCATAACATCCACTACTAAAAAGACTTTCATCCTCGAAAGTCAAGAAGAAGGGAGTATTTGAAAGCTTGAATAACTACGGATACTGAGCACGCAACTCACTCTCGGTCTCCCAAGTAGCCTCCTCGACCGGACGATGCCTCCACTGAACTTTCACAACCGGAATCTAGCTAGATGTTAATCTCCTGATATCTCTGGCTAGAATAGCTATCGGCTCCTCAACAAATTATAAACTCTCATCCAACTGAACCAAATCCCAATGCAACATATGAGACTCATCTGGAACATACCGGTGTAACATCGAGACATAAAAAACTGGATGAACAGCTGTAAACATCGGGGGCAAAGCTAACATATAGGAAACATTACCAAGCCTCTAGAGAATCTCAAATGCCCAATGAACCTAGGGCTAAGCTTGCCCCACTGACCAAATCTCACCACGTTCTTCACGGGTGATACTCGAAGGAAAACCAAGTCACCAACACTGAACTCCAAGGCACGAAGTCTACAATCAGTGTTTCTTTTCTGCCTACTATGGGTTTATCTGAGTCTATCCTGAATTAAACAGACTCGGTCTAAGGAATCTCTAAGCAAATTTGTACTCTGCAGTCTGGACTTTAACCCATCAAACCTACCAATCGGTGATCTGCAATGCCTACCATACAAGGCCTCGAAAGGTACCATGTCGATGCTCGAATGAAAGCTATTATTATAAGCAAACTCAGCCAAGGGCAAAAACTGATTCCATGAACCTCCAAAGTCAAGTACACAAGCCCAAAGTATGTCCTCCAGGAGTTGAATATTCTCTCGAACTGGCCATCTGTCTGAGGATGAAAAGTAGTACTAAGCTGAACCTCTGTACCCAAGTCCCTCTGTATAGCTTTTCGGAACTGAGATGTGAACTGAGTGTCGCGGTCTGAAATAATAGAAGCTGAGACCCCGTGTAACCGAACAACCTCACGAATATAAATCTGAGCTAACCTCTCAGCACCATAGGAAGTCTGAACCGGCAAAAAGTGGGCCGACTTAGTCAGCCAATCCATAATTACCCAAATGGAATCAAAACCCTGAGAAGTACGAGGCAAACCAACAAAGAAATCCATAGTAATACCTTCACACCTCCACTCAGGAATGGGAAGTCACTGCATCAAACCACCCAGTCTCATGTGCTCAAACTTCACCTGCAAACAGTTCAAGCACTGAGATACAAACTTTGCTACGTCCCGCTTCATACCACTCCACCAGTAAAGCTACCTCAAATCCCAATACATTTTTGCCACCCAGGATGAATCGAGTATCTAGAGTAATGCGCTTTGTGAAGTATCAATTGAATCAAATCTCCAACCCTCGGAACACAAAGTCGACCACCAAACCTCAGAATACAATCAGAACCCAAAGTAGCCCGGCTGGCCTCACCCCAAACTACCTGATCATGAAGGTCACACAACCTCTGATCCTCGAATTGTCGGCTCTGAATCTGATCAACTAGAGTAGAACGAACCTCAATATTGGCAAGCACTTGATTGGGATCCAACAAATCAAGCCTAACTAAGCGGTTAGCCAAGGACTGGATATCCAAGGACAATGGTCGCTCAAGAACTGAAAGTGAAGCTAGGTTGCCCATACTCACCGCCTTCCAACTCAAGACATCTGCTACCATGTTTGCCTTGCCCAGATGGTATAGAATAGTTAAATCATAGTCCTTCAGTAGCTCAATATATCTCCTCTACCTCGAGTTCAGCTCTCGCTGACTCGTAATGTACTGAAGACTACGGTGATCGGTGAATATCTTACAATGAACTCCATATAAGTAGTGCCTCCAAATCTTGAGCGCGAAGACTATCTCTACCAACTCTAAGTCATGAGTGGGGTAGTTGCACTCGTGAACCTTCAACTACCTTAATGCATATGCTATCAGTCGACAAAGGGGACAAAGGGTTAGTGCTAGCATCTCGAACATATCCTAGATAAGCTAATCACCCGCGAGAGATCAAATTCCTAGCTCGAAGATAAGAGATGATCCCAGACGGTGCACGGATGATAGAACCCTGCCATACAATCGGGGATACACCGGGCACGACTATGGTAATGGTCTTGGCATAACAATCTAAAAACGCACAATGAGGGGACAATCAGTCCATGCCCAATATCACATATAAATCTAACATGTCAAGGATCATTAGATCACCCCAAGTCTCCAAATTAGCAACATATATCACAAAAGATCTCACAATTTATTCCACTACTAAAGAATCTCCTAATAGGGTCAAAACAGAAACCGGAACAGATAATGGCTCACTAGCCAACCCTAAACAAGGCAGAAAGTAGGAAGATACATATGAACAAGTGGATCTAGGATCAAATAAAGCTGTAGCAGACTAATGGCACACAAAAATCGTACCTGTAATTACAGCATCTGAGGCCTCTACCTCTGGTCATTTAGGGACCGCATAAAATGGACGATGACCTCCACCTGCCAGACTGCCATCCCTACCACCTACTCTACCACGTGGAGCACCACCTCTACCCTGACCACCACCACCTCGAGCCAGTGGCTGAACTGAGTAAATAGGCTGAGCTGGTGGAGCGGCTGGCTGAACTGCACCCTGCTGGGGGTAATCTCTAGCAAAATGACCAACAATACCTCAGGTGAAAGAAGCCCTTGATGAACTACTTAGTCGGGATGAATCATCAGAACTCATATGGCCACCATGGGCTGATACCCTAGAAGTTGTACCCCTCGAACACTGACTGATGTAGCCCTGATGGCTGCTCTGACCCTACTCAAACTGGGTACTACCAAAAGTCTGAAGTGAAGCCTGAACTGGTTGGCTGGATTGACTGGTGCTACTGTGGCTGATAACCCCGGTCCCACTGGCCTGAACCTCTACCACCATGTCTGGAGCCAATTTGATGTCGAGGCCTCTTATCTCTAGCCCTTGTGTCATGACGATGCGAATCCTCTACAGTAAGAGCATCGTCCGCAATAGCTTGGAAAGACCAACCACTAGCAACTAATATCTCTGCAGGCTCTCTAAACTCTCTCCATAGCCCTCAAACAAATCTATGGACCCTATCAGCCTCAGTAGGCATAATCATGGCCCCAAATGGAGCAAGCTGATAGAAATGGGTCTCGTGCTCCGAGACGTTCATAGTGTCCTGAGCAACTCTAGTGAACTCCTCCCTCGGATGCTCCATGTCACTCTGTGGCAAGAACTTGTCTAAAAGGCCTTATAAAACTCAGACCAGGTCAAAGGAGGTGGCGACGATGGTCTGCAAGAAACCTGGGCCCCCCACCATAACTTTGCTGGGCCCTCTAACTGATATATAGTATAACCGACCTTGTGAGTCCAATAACCCCAAATGATGCAACATCTCATTGCAGGTAGTAATAAAATCATGTGGGTCCTGTCCAGATGTACTAGCAAATCTCGGTGGCGCTAACCTCAGAAATCTACCCAATGCCTTCTGCTCCGCTTATGTCATAACTGGGCGAGGAGCAAGAGGCTGTGCAATTGAAAGGACCAGAATAACCTCGGCACGGAGAGCTATAGTGGCAGGCTACGCTCCTGAACTCTGAACACTCAGGGCTGTGCCCTGAGCGGATGTAGGTGTTACCTCAGAAGGTCTCTCCCTAATCATACCCAGAAGCTGAACAAGTAAGCCTTTAATATCCGAAGACTGAGCTGGGGATGAAGCTGGCACAGACACTGGTGCTGGAACTGGTGGCACCTGGGCTGCCCCCGGGTCCACGTGCTGCTGCTCAAGAATGAACTCAAGATCATAGTCATACTCGGGATCTACCTCAACTCTAGAAGCTCTAGCAGGTATTGCTGCCTTGGGGCATCCACGACCCCTACCTCTTCCCCTACGACCACCCTGGCCCCTAGCTGGAGTCGAAGGTGCAGGGGTAGGAGGCTCTCCTCCGCCAGAAGTCGAAGATCTCGTACGAACCATCTGCGTAAGAGTAAACCAGAACAAGTGAGATTTCCAAAAACTTTCAAGGGTACTACGCACGAGATAAAGACAAGAAAAGCCTAATTTTCCTAAGATATCACTATAGCCTCCCGAAGATTTTAGTACAGACATCTCCGCCCTAATCCGCAGGACTCTACTAGACATTAGCTCCTATACCGATGACACCGATGAACCTCAGGCTCTAATACCAAGCTGTCACAACCCGATTTCTCGATCATGATGGCACCTACAACCCCCAGTAGGCGAACTAATCCCCGTAGCCTAGAACGGTCAGTAATTGGCTACTATCTAACAATCTAAGCGGAAGAAACAGTTTAATAAGCGGAAGTAAAGGAACGAGGTAAAGAGAATAGATAACATGAGTATATACATACATATGCGAAAGCTAAACCAAACCCAAAACCTGGTATAATAGTATAAGCCGGAACTACAACCAAGGAGTACGAAGCATCCAGAATAATATATACATAAATGTCTCCGAGTAGTAATAAAGTACACAAGAAAAAGATAAACTAAAATCTAAGATCCGGTCGACAAGATCTCACCCTCAGTCTGCAGTATCACAAAAGCAGCTCCTCGCACGGGTCTTCCACGAGCTAACGGTGATGACCCACACTAGGATCTGCACCAGAAGATGCGTAGTGTAATATGAGCACCAAATGCAAATTATAAGGTACCCAATAGGTATCATAGGCCGATTGGGCACATATAAGATAAAAGTGTAGTAACAGACAAAATAGAAAAACAAGTAGTCACAGAATTCTATGAAAAAGTCACACAGGAACTAGCCTAGAAGGAAGACAATAGAAACAAAATACAATGCTAGCAAGTAGAATATATACACAACAGGCATAGGTGAAAGTAAGAAATGACGCACCTAGGATCCTTGAAATAACGGTACATACATAATAGGTTTTAGAACTGGACGGTATACCGGTAACCTCAAGTACAAGGAAAGGAAAAGGAGAGTAAAGATGAACATGCTCGAAAATAGGAATCAATAACCAAAGTAATCATACCAATCTCAAATCCAACAAGTAATAACTTAGCCACATATAATCTTATAAGTATAATCGTAACAGGGGATTTCACCATAATAAAGTAACAATAGTCTACCTACAGTCCCCCGGTCGCCCATACAACTGAGAAACACAAACAAGTGAAAACAAACCCTCCGCCGCCCATACAACTAGAGCGTACACTCATCAAACAACAAACAAGGGTGGAGCCTCAAACAATAAATGATATGATGCATGAAGATCTCAGGGTGAAATGGTGACTCTGTATGTACCCTTGTGGTGTCGATCGGGTATACCCTCCACTCCGCCATATACCCTCCCTCCGGCACATGCATCCCTAGGCCCCAGGTCCAGAACGACAAGGTCAATTAAGGTCCCAGACCCCATACTAAAACTCAGTATCGAAACATGTCGTCCGGAAGCAAGTTCGGGTTTAAGATAGAGACCCAATCTCGAATATGCATGCCCAGACCCTGTCCAGGACTAAAGTAGTGTGAAAAATGTCCCAAAAACCCCTCTAAGGGTGCCCGGGCATAATCGGGTCTAAAATAGTGGAAAGTCATCTCAGGTGCTCGGTCCGAGTGAGGCTAAAGTCATCCCACATCATTAAGAAAACTCAACTAGCACCCCGGCCCTGCCGATCCACATGTTAAGTCAAACCATTTCCAACCCATTTTCATCGAAAATGGGCCCCTCAGGGCCATACAAAGTTTAGAAAATCAATTCCAGTAGGCCCGAAGCCAAAACTATAATAAAGCATGGATAAAACCTCTTTATATGTATGGAAATGATATGATTAAACATAAATAGCCACCTAACAGCTCACAATCAACCTATCGGCCCTGCACATGCTCCAATCTCTCTACAGCACAAATAGCCAGCATAATATCACGATAACAATGCCCGGGACTCACGGGCACCCCCGAATAACCCATTATCTATGGTCCAGAGTCAGAATAAGTTCACACAGGACCATAATGGTGATAATATCAACTACGGAGAATATTACACACAGCGGAGGAAATAAATGAGGCAAAGCATGGAAAGCGGTCAAGGTCTGTGGTACCAACCTAATAATCACAACCCAAGGATGCTAGCTAGTATAATTTTATTTGATATATGCTAAGTCTAGGGTGTTTAAACCATAACCTACCTATCGTCTAAAGACAAGTTGCAGGACAATGAAATCCAAGCCCGAACCACTTCGAGTAATCCTGAATGATAATCAAACTATCAAAAACATGAGTAAAACATTAATACGAGTCTAACAATACCCATATTGCTACAATTGCAGCAGGGCTGCACACCTTATAGCTCTAACCCAGAGGAATGTTGTGAGAGTTGTCACGCCTTTCTTGAGGCATATAGCGCCTCTCATAGCACCTGAGGGGTCATTTTGTCATTATTTTGATATTTTTCAATAGGTGTAGGGCACCCTCCAATGCGGATTTTTAAGTGTGTCGTGCACCCCCATCAAGGACTTTGGATAGTGCCTCACTAAAATGCCTATAACATTTTGCGTCCGCTCGAATTGACAAACAATTAGTGGCGTTGGAAAGAAGGTTCCAAAACCTTTAATATGGTGGATCATGGGACATGTAACTTTTTATATTCTAGGAGAAATATTCGTTTGAAGTTGACCCTTGTATGAACTTATACAAAAACTTAATTGGTAGAGAAGCTTCTAACTTAACTTTTTTCTAGAGGTTCCTTAAGACACTAATTATACAATGCACTGCCCACAATTAAGAATTGATCTTAACACCTAAGTACGATAAAATTTATCGGATTTGGGTCTAACTACATAAGTAAACTGATTCAAATCTTAGCCCAAAAGTTTATGGTGTTATAGACTATTTCCATTAAGGCTGAGGTTGTGTTTACTGTTAATCTATAAGGCTATGATTGTTTCGGGCAGGGTTGAACCTATGTATTTCTTTATATTATATTATATGCATATCATATGCATTTTCTAGCTAGCTATGGGTTAAGATTATGAGGAGATGTGTGGTCGAGGTTGTGGTTGTTGTAAGGCACGAAGTAGGGTTAGGTAAGGTGGTTTTAGGCTGATGTTATTTTGGTGCAGGTAGTGGTTGGGATGTTGGTATTATTTCTATTTTACTTGTGTTGTGTTGTTTCTATTACTTTGTCACCTTACTTCTTGGTATATTATTTTATATTGATGTCCCTATTGTATGGGGGCGTTGCTTTTATGTTCTCAGGAGATAGAGGTTATTATTATGTGTGATCGAGTTCAGATGATGGTTAGTATGCTCTATTCATTTTGGAGTTGCTGAGTATGGAGCCTTCTTTGGCTTGGTGTAGCTGATGGGTAAGTCATGACCCTGTCTCGATTAGTTGTTAGCAGTTTTTCATTTTAGAGGATTGTAGACATTTATTGTGAATTTGGTATCAGTTGTTGCCTTATTGGTTAGGGTGTTTGTTGTGGTTTCCAAATGGTGGCCTGATTGGTTTTGGGTTATACTTTTGTTTTATATGGATTTGTTTCTATTGTATTTCTTTTGATATTAGCTTGGCCTTAATGGACCGTATGTATTGTTTGGTTTGATTTTATTAGTTTGCTCGATCAAGTGAGGCACTGGGCCAGACATGCCTCCTTAGGTTTGGGGCATGGCAAACTTTGTATTAGAGCAATGTCGTATCCTAGGGAGTCTACAAGCTGTGTCTAGTAGAGTCCTACTTATGGGTATGTTGTGCACCACACTTATAATTAGGAGGCTACAGGGTATGTAGTATTGGTTATCATTCTTTTTTCTTTCAGATCATGTTGTAGAGCTGAGGCCTAAGAGTCGAGCTATCAAAAGTGTGTGATAGAAATTTGCAATCATTAGACCTCAATAGACCTTGTGGAAAGGTCAATTTTTATTTGAGGCATCATAGTATTTCCAAGGATAGAGTTGCTTGCGTTAAAGTAAGTTTGGGTTCTAGTTATGAGTTTGTATTATCGATGGTCGTGAGGCCCAATGAGTTTCTTATAGCTGCTAGTGGCCTTGTGAGGTATGTAGCTTGTTTTCTGAGTGATTTTGCAGGTGTAGTACAGTCTGGTGTATATGTGAGGTTCTGTTAGAAATTTGAGAAGTTCCTAGCCCTACTCGTTCATTATATTCCACATTCGAGAATGAATGTTCCTTAGAAGGAAAGGTTGTAACAGCCCGGGTGTTAACGGTTGTCCTTCGTCCTGTGTTGAAGGCTTATGAGTCTAAATTTGAGAGTTTTATTATAACACTGCGCGTGTTCGGCAATATCATATTTAAATTAAAGTTTGGAATAAAATATATTTTAATATGTATTTCTAAAAATACCTTAAATATTTATGAAAAATATTTTAGTTATGATATATTGTTTATATTATTTTATAGGAGTTTTTATAATTTATTAATATTTTAACGGAGATAGTAAGCTTAATAATGTCAAAAAATTACTATGGTATGAGGTAGAATTTACTCAAAAAATATATATATATATATTACCACGAGCCTATGTAATACACGAGTACATACATAATGGGATAAATATTTTCTTGGTGAGCCACCTCCACTTTCACGTGAAAGTGGAGGAAGTATACAACAAGGTGTGCATGTAATGAAGTGGTATTAGTAATTAATATAGGACGGTTGATTGCAAATTATATATATATATATATATATATAGGCTTTAGGTTCTTTTTGCTTTCCATTTTTTCATTACATAGTAGCTCCACATATATATTGTTGAAGTATATTACTACAGGTCACTTATGGGGTTATTATTTTGTAGACATATATGTTCCTGCCTTACTTGCATACATTTAGATATTATGGTGTCCTTATCGATCCACATATTTATTTGCATACATATAGATATCCTAGTGGTCTTGTTAGTCCATATAGCAATTTACATACTTTTAAATATTCTGGTGGTTTTGTCAGCCCATATAGCTATGTGTATGTTTCTGTTATGAACTATTTGGTTAACTAAGATTTTTGTTGTTGTGATATTTGGTTGTTTTGGGGTTACTGTCAGTTACGTAGCTTGAGTCAACTATGGATATACGTGGTTGGTTGGTGGTATGTCATAGGTCGTGGAGCTTGGTTGATGGCCTTTTTGTGATTATTGTGGGTTGTTTCGTTATGCTTGTATATAGTCATGATTTGCTTCACATTATTGTATGTACTTCCTTTCGAGCTTTTCAAGAACTTGTAAAGCCATGAGGGTTTCCGACAGGGTCGAGCTTGTGGCTCTAGAATCACCTGTAAGGCCGTGACTATTTCTGGCAAGGTTGCACTTGTGTTTTAGTTAGCCTATAAGGCCAGGACTGTTTTCGACAAGGGTGAGCTTGTGTTTAGCTTGTAAGGCTATGATTGTTTCCAGCATGGTTGGACTTGTGTATTGCTTTGCATTATATTGTATGAATATCATCCACATTTTCTGGCTAGCTATGGGTTAAGTTTCTGAGGTGATGTGTGGCCGAGGTTTTGGTTGTTGTGAGGCCCAGAGTAGGGGCATGTAAGGTACTTTTAGGCTAACATTGTCTCAGTGTAGGTTGTGGCTGGAATGTTAGTATTATTTCTATTACAACTTATGTCGTGTTGTTTCTATTACTTTGTCGCATTACATACTCGGTATATTATTTTGTACTGACATTCTCATTTCCTCGGGGGCACTTTATTCATTCCTGTGGGTTATGAAGTAGACAAGGTCTTCCTTATATGTGATCGAGTGATGATTGGTAAGCTTCGTTCTTTTCGAAGTTGCCGAGTCTAGAGTCTTCTTTTGCTTGGTGTAGCTGATGGGTAACTCGAGGTCCTGCCCTGACTAATTGTTAGTGGTTTTTCATCTTAGAGGCTTGTAGACATCTGTTGTTAGTTTGGTAGTCAGTCGTTGCCTTGTTAGCATGGTGTTAGTTGTGGTTTTCATATGGTGGCTTGGTTGGATTTGGTTTGTATTCTTTTTATATTCGAGTTCCATTGCATTTCATTTGCTATTGTCTTGGCCTTAAGGTCTGTATGTATTATTGGTTTGGTTTCAGTTGGTTCGATCGACAAGTGAGGCACTGGGTGCCAGTCGCGGCTCCTCGGGCTTGGGGCGTGACAATTACAATCATCATACATTGTTGTTCTTGTCAAAAAATGTTCTATTTCTCTATGGAGATTTGGGTTTTATTGATTTACATGTTATTATGTTCATTTCTTTTGTATATCTGATGAAACCTTGATATTCCGGCGACGTTGTAACTTTTCAATAATCTTGTTTTTGCTCCGTTTACTTCTCAATATTGCTGATTATGGAAGACATTTTTTGGTTTCACCATTGCCATGGTCTATAAGTTTTATTGAGACTCATTATTATATATTTGGAATTTTTGTTCCTAGCTCCTTTTGGATCTTAGCCACTATCAAGTAGCTTTTCGTCAGAGTAGTCATGAAGATAAAAAGGCTTGGCTGGTTTTAGTCGGGAGAGCTAAAAGAGATGGGTTTTGGTCAACTTCTATCAATGAGGGAAATGAGATGGGTGGGTCGGGTTATAAAACTAGGACGGGTTAAATTTAATTGGGATGTGTTAAAATAAAGTAAGACCAATTAGGTGTCGTGGACCATTTAAATAGATGACGCGTCTATTTCTAGTTTTCTAAAACTACCTATTTGAGTTGTTAGTGAAGAGTGGAATGAATGTGCATGTTGTGTCATGAATATGGCATAAATAGGTGATACGCCTTGAAATTATGGTAAATTTGATATTTTTTACTTAGGTTTTCAATGTCCTTTTGCATGTTTTTTTGTGTTTTAATGTTAGAATATTATTTCATAGGTATTTGATGTCAAGATGACCAAAATAAGGAAAAGTTGAAGAAATTCCAAGAAAAGGCAATCCATAAGTTATTGAATATAAGTACGAACTATGGATCTTCACATGAAAAAGATCATAGAGTGGTGCCTTCAAGGTCTTCTGAAGTCAGGCCGCGATGACACCTACATAACCCCCCGCTAGGCAAGCCAACCCAAAAATGTGAAAGTAAATAAAACAATTTAAATAATAAAATATGAGAGGGAATCATACAAGAAGGGGGACAATAATATATATATACATACCAACAACAATAAATATACAAAATGGCCCCAAAGTGACCGAGAAGACAAAACATCTATCAGACTAACCCTGGACCTGGTGTCACCAGTACAAGAGTGTCTAAAATACATAATAGTTATACAACAGGTGCTGTCTATCCAAAAATACAAAATATAGATACGTATGTAGATAGAAAGCAGTAAAGGGGTCTAAAAAATTCCAGGAGCTCACCGCGATCCGAACAACGGCTGGCCACGAACGACTAGAGGGTCAATGACGGTGGCTCGTACTAGGTGCTGCATCAGGAAAAGATGCAGAGTATAGCATGAGTACCAAAATAACGAGTACCCAGTAGGCATCATAGGCCGACCGAGCTCAGAAGGATAATATATATTATAAGCTACAGGAAAGTAAACTAACTACAGGGATCCACCTAAATCTAGTTATCAACAAAAAACAGAAATATCTAACTGACTGTGAAGATAATAATAATAAAACAAGTAAAATCAATCCAAGCACACATAGGTAATGCAATGCAATGCATCGTGAGATGATATGATACATAGTATGGCCAATGCAGATAAGTAAAACCTGGTATGTGGTACTCCGGGCGCCAAGAAGGAACCTCGAGCTCATCAACATATGCATAAGAGTAAAACTCAGATATGTGCTCCTCGGGACATTCAGAATCGTGCCTCAGGCTCATCAACAGGAAAGTAAAATAAATAAAGGGTCTGGAAATGTCCCCTGGGCCGGCATAAACGATGGTACTTTCCTTTCTTTCGAAAATCAGTGGTTAAATAAAGATCACCATGTTTGAACCAAAAATCTCATATTTCCATCATTTCCAAACTATTTGCCATGCAATGTTGTATGAGATATAATGCCAAATTTTAGAGAATACTAAATCAACCAGGGTAAGGCACCCTCCAAACAAAATAACTAAACTGAAACTCCGTCGGATCCAGATACAGTAATAGATGAACAAAAATGGAAAATAAGCAAAAAAAAAAGTATAAACACCTACTCTGCCTCTAAAACCTCCCTAAATTATTCTAAGGATTCTAGGCTAGCCACGATAGACTACGAGCTCCTAAACTAAGGATAAACATGGTACTACTATTCTACAGTTCCGAAGATGGAAAAAAGAGTAGAAAACAAGATTTAAGCCTAATTCTAGCCTAAACCTAGCTAACGTTCATGCAACTTATAACATATACAATCTAACCCAACTAAGTCTAAAAATAAGTAAACTATAACCTACCTCAGAGCCGAACTGCAAGCACAAACCGTCACTCACTTGCCTTCCTCTTCCGAACAACCTTAGAATGCTGCCACACTATCAAAAACATAATCCTGGTGCCAAGACGAGAAGAATGACACCCATATTTTTATATGGAAAATTGGACCGAAAATTAGATTGAAAAATGACCTCCAGGGCTTGCATGACAAAATGGAAAACAAATATCACAATTATGTTTGCAGCGGGTTTATAAACCCATGCCCAATCAAAACTCATTTTGGGGCCCAAAATAGCCCCGAAGTCCACTTTGATCAAGAATTTAAAAAAGGAAATTGCGAGAATTTAAGCGGAAAGTAACATGAATTAATAACGGAAAAAGAGAAGGGAACTAAGGTAAACTTACCAAACCAAGAGGGATGGAAATGGGATCTTGGACCATTGATTGAAGCTCAAAACTAATCGAGGAATTCAGTTTGATTGAGGAGAAAACAAAGTTGAAACCAATATATAGCTGCCAGCCCAAGCCTGCGCGTATTAGGCCAAGCCACCGCGCACGCGGCCAGGCACACGCATACGCACAAGGCAAGCCGGGGAAAGGCCTAGATGCAACTTCAACGTGCACGCGGGCTGGCCACCGCATATGCGGGTGACGCGCATTCAACTTAGGCCCCACATGGGCAAAGGGTAAGGCTAGCGCCCCTTCTTCCCACACGCTGCCACCCTCTATGTGGGCAAAGGGTTGGCTAGTGCTGCAATAACAACCAACCAATAATAGTTTTGGTAACTCAAAATGTCACCGGATGGACCCTCGGGATTAATCTGGGGTCCCCCAGATGCAAAACTATGCTACCCTACAAAAAATGGCATTTTGGACTAAACAGAACTGATGAAAATATCAACGAAGATCGTTTTAACAAAAAGTGCTCCCCAAGCCCAAAAACCATCTTTCACCAAAATGGATCCCAATAGCCTAAAACGAGTATGGAAGCCTCAGGACCCGAACCAAATGTCATGCCCCGAGGCTACCCCCTAGACGTAACACGGGACCCAGGACCACAAGTGTCCTAAGCTAACCCTTGGTCATAGCATACTTAGTCATTCATAAGAAAACATAGCGGAAACATAAACAGAAAATGAGGCAACCCAATCCATAAATGATAAGTCAAGACAAAATATAGTTCGAAAGAGAGACTCGAATACTGTCTATGTCTGAAAAGCCTATACACATGACATAAGGAGTTGCTAGGACAAGACCCTATCTAACTCGAAGTACGAAAGTAAAAAACCATAAAATAACTAGGATCATAACTATCCCTCGAACTATGAGGACTCACAAATATTGACTGGAAATGGCCTGCGGTCTCTAGCCACGTGCCTCAGGGAGGGAACCTGAATCTTCATCGTCAAGAGGATGCAACACAAAATATGCGTCAGTACTATAGGATGTACCGAGTATGTGAGATATGTATGATCATAATAAAAAGATACTTAAAATATGCTTAAAATGAGCTGGTTCGTATAAAGAGATATAATATGTAGATATCAAGATATAAGACATAAATATGTAGTAAAGTCAAGATTCAACGTAGAGTATCATATAACTTCATATCTTGAAAATAATCATGTGGGAGTTTCTCTTAACCGACATAAATCATTCTGAGCTGTCATGCACCCAGACTGAAAAAGGTTGTCCTAACTGTCCAAGGTTACAACCATGTCATAAGGATCCTTTCATAAGCCACAGAGAGCGACCTACGGTGGCAACGTAGTTTTGGACTTGGGTTATCTAGAACCCTCATTGCTCGGTGATAAATACTACTTCCAAAACATATATAGCATAAGGCTCATATACATGTGATATATCTAGATGTCAAAGCTTGTTCATAAACATGTTCATAACCCGGATCTTTATACTACTCATGAACCTTAGTTTAGAAAATGATTCATGAGCATTAATGGCATATCGAGTGTCTTATCTTGCATAATAATTCATAACTTGAAAACTTGCATGGATCTAGTTCAATTTCATAATAACGTATACTTTAATAGAACATAGGAACTAGGCATGCACTTGCTTGAATTTCCATGAAAACATGCTATCAAATACTCAATTTACTTGAATCAATTCATGCATGTAGAATTTGCTATAATTAGCCTTCAATTAATGAAATATGAGTTAACATGTAAAAACCCATGCAAAATCATGCAATTTAATAGTGATTTCATAGTAAAATCACGGGAAGACAATTTATAACAAAGCCCATAAGAACTGGATAAGAACCCTAATTTGAAAGTTCATGAAATCAAAATAGAAATTAGGAGTTTTGGGCACAAGGGTGAAAGAAACCCATTGTTGAATACCCACATACCTTGATTGAAGCTAACCCAACTGAAATTGAAAAGAAAAGGAGGCTTGAACTTGGAGCTTGAAGGAGTTCTTTTCCCAATTTGGTGGATGAATGAGGGATAATGAGAGTCTTAGGCTAAATGGGGTAGAAACCCTACTAAAAGTGGCCAAAACACCTCACTTAGGAGTTAAAAGGGTGGGTAATTATGAAAATACCCCTAAGATTTAATTAGGAAAAGCTGTTAAAAAGGGTCAGCTTCAGGAATCACAGATGGATTCCACGGGTCGTAGACTGAACCACGACTCGTGGTTTCCACTAATGGTTCTTGGCCAAAAGATCAAGCTGCAGAAGGGGTTCCACGAGTCAACTGGGTAGACCATAGAACAAACTACGATCCGTAGACCCAACTCATTATTTTTGAATAAATGGGAAGACCTCAGATCAAGTTCCATGAGTCAACAGGATGGTCCGTAGTTCATACTACGGTCCGTAGACCTGACTCGTGTTCTTGAGAAATCAATGAGCCCACAGGTTAGGTTCCATGAGTGGACAGGACGACCCATAGATTGAACTACGGTCCATAGAACTCACCCGTGGTTCTCAGCCCAGAGGCTATTCCTGCAGAAGGCAATTCACGACTCAGTTCCACGGCTCGTGGTTCAAACCACGATCTGTGATTTGAACTCGTAATTTCTGGGAACTTAGGATTTTTCAGAGCTATTAACTTAAACAGCTGAATCCAATTCTGAGGTGTTACAATATCTCCCCCTTGGTATCATTCGTCCTCGAATGAAAATTAACCAAGAAAAACTCGAGATAAAATAGCCCAACCAACCAACAAAACATAAACCTCAAGGATAAACATGTAAACTGAGATTTTCAACTTGAAACATGACAAAATTAACTTCAGAAAACATGCATGCATGCTAGGATCATGAGAGGAACCGATGGGATAGAATCGAAGGGACATACTCAGGAGGAAACTATTACCTTAAGCTTAAACTGAATCAAGAGGAAAGAGATGAGGGTACTTGGCTTTCATGGTTGCTTCTGGTTCAACAAGTAGCTCCCTCAACAAGCTGATTCCTCCAAAGGACCTTCACCAAAATGACTTCCTTGTTTCTCAACCTTCGAATCTGACGATCAAGAATCTCTACGGGAAATTTCTCATAAGTAAGGTTATCCTTCACACTAACATCTTCCAAAGGGACAATCAAGGTCAGATCACCAACGCACTTCTTCAGTAAGGAAACATGAAAAACTGGATGTACCACTTCTAATTCTATTGGCAAATCTAACTCATAAGCAACACTACCAACTCTCCTCCGAATCTGATAAGGACCTACATAGCGGGGACTAAGTTTCCCTTTCTTTCCAAACCTCATCACACCCTTCATGGGTGACACATTCAGAAATACCCAATCATCAACCTCAAATTCCAACTCTGTTCTCCTCACATCTGCAAATGATTTTTGTCGACTTTGAGTGGTCTTCAATCTTACCCTAATAAGCTAAACCTTCTCCATAGTCTCATGAACCGAATCTGGACAAATCAAAGATGCCTCACCTACCTTAAACCAACCAACATGAGATGAACACCTCTGCCCATAAAGTGCTTCATAAGGAGCCATCTGGATGCTAGAATGAAAGCTATTATTACAGGCAAACTCAATAAGAGGTAAGTGATCATCCCAATTACCTTTGAAATCAATTTGCACAAGCTCTCAACATATCCTCCAAAGTCTAGATAGTACGCTCTTCCTGGCCATCCGTATGAGGGTGAAAAGCGGTGCTAAGCTTAACCTGCATACCAAGACCTTTCTGAAATGATCTCCAAAATTGGGATGTAAACTGAGTACCCCTATCAGAAATGATGGACAAGGGAACACCATGCAATCTGACTATCTCTCGAGTGTAGACTCTGGCATAATCATTAGCTGAATCTGTAGTCTTAACAGTCAAGAAGTGGGATGACTTAGTCATCCGGTCGACAATCACCCAGATAGAATCATGTTGCCTTCGAGTACGAGGCAAACCAACAATGAAGTCCATATTGATCGCTTTCCATTTCCAAGTAGGAAGATCAATCTCCTGAGTCATACCACCCAGTCGCTGATGCTCTACTTTCACTTGCTGATAGTTGGGACACCTAGCCACAAAACCTACTATGTCCCTCTTCATACCATTCCACCTATAGACTTTCTATAGGTCACGGGACATCTTAGTGGCACCGGGGTGAATGGAATACCTGGAACTATGAGCCTCTGCCAAAATCCACTGTCTTAACCCATCGATGTCATGAACATATAATCGACCTTGATATCAAAGCATACCATCTCCCCCTTGGGAGAAAACCTCGACCATTTGTTGATGGATCACACCTTTCAACTGCTGCACAATGAGATCACTGTCTTGCTTTTCTTTCACTTCAGCTACCAAAGATGATTCGACCTTTTCTGAACAATAATACCACCTTCTGTTGAATCAATAAGGCGTACTCCTAGTCGAGCCAACCGATGAACATCCTTGGCCAATTCCTTCTTGTCATCTTCAACTGAAGACACACCACCCATGGACAATATACTAAGTGCATCTGCCACAACATTGGCCTTACCCGGATGGTAAAACACACTCATATCATAATCCTTAAGAAGCTCAAGCCATCTCCTTTGACGAAGATTCAATTCCTTTTTAGTGAACCCATACTGAAGACTCTTATGATCGGTGAATACATCCACGTGGATACCATACAAGCAGTGTCACCAAATCTTTAAAGCAAAAATTACGGCCACTAATATAGGGTAATTCTTCTCATGAATCCTAAGATGCCTCAAAGCATAAGCAATCACTTTACCATGATGGATCAGCACATAACCCAAACCAATCCTAGAAGCATCACAATACACAACAAAATCATCTAGGTCCTCGGGTAGAGCCAATACTGGAGCTGTGGTCAATTTAGTCTTCAATTCCCAAAAGTTCTTCTCACATAGAACAGACCACTGAAATTTAACCTTCTTCTGAGTCTACCGAGTCAACGGGGCAGTAATGGAAGAAAACCCTTCCACAAACTTTCTGTAGTAACTAGCCAAACCCAAAAAGCTCTTAATATCAGACGGGGAGGTGGGTCTAGGTCAGTTCTTTACTGCCTCAATCTTTTGAGAATCAACTCGGATACCATCTCTAGTCACAATATGGCCCAGAAAAGCAACAGACTGCATCCAAAACTCACACTTGCTAAACTTAGCAAATAACTATTGATCCTTGAGAGTTTGCAACACCACTCTCAAATGGTCCGCATGCTCCTTCTCACTCCGAGAATAGATAAGAATACCATCAATGAAAACAATTACAAATATTTCCAGATATTGTTTGAACATATGGTTCATCAAATCCATAAAGGCTGCAGGAGCATTCGTTAGACCAAAAGACATAACCATAAATTCATAATGACCATACTGAGTTCTGAATGTTGTCTTCAGAATGTCACACTCTCTAACACGAAGCTGATGATAACTGGATCTAAGGTCGATCTTGGAGAAGAAACTAGCACCCTGAAGCTGATCAAACAAGTCATCAATCCTAGGAATGGGATACTTATTCTTGATTGTGACATTATTCAACTGACGGTAGTCGATACATATTCTAAGATAACCATCTTACTTTTGTACGAACAAGACTGGGCACCCCATGAAGAGATACTGGGTCGAATGAAACCCTTATCAAGGAGGTCTTTCAACTGATCCTTCAATTCCTTAAGTTCTGCAGGAGCCATTCTATAGGGATGATTAGAGATAGAATTCATATCTGGAAGAGGATTTATCCCAAAGTCGATCTTTCGCTCGGGAGGGACTCTGGGCAAATCTTTGGGAAACACTTCTGGGAACTCATTCACAACAGGAACATACTTAAGGGATGGGGTTTCAAACTCTACGTTCATAACCCAAACTATATGATAAACATAACCCTTAGAAATCATCTTCCTAGCCATAAGATAAGATATGAAAAGACCCTTCGAGGATGGAGGACTACCTTGCCACTCTAAGACAGGTTCATTTGGGAACTTGAAACTGACAACATGAGTACGATAATCAACCGAAGCATAACAATCATACAACCAATCCATACCAAGAATAACATCAAAATCAGTCATCTCCAACTCTACTAGATTCGCTGAAGTGACTCTATGAATGACTGAGGTAGGGCAATTTCGGTAGATTCTTTTGGCTAGGACTGACTCACCAACAGGAGTAGAAACACAGAAGGGTTCTAGAAGCCGATCTGGACAAACCTCAAACTTACAAACAACATAAGGGGTCACAAAAGACAAAGAGGCACCCGGATGTAATAAAGCATACACATCGAGAGAGAAGACTTTTAACATACCAATAACAATGTTCGGTGAACTCTCCTAGTCCTGGCGAGAGGAAATGGCATAAAGGCAGTTCTGGCACTGACCACCAGAACTAGAAGCAGTGCCCTGCTGGGCTGGTCGACCTCCTGGGGCTGCTGGAGCAGACTGAGTCCTACTACCTCCCTATCCCTTCTTAGCCGAAGGGAAATCCCTAATCATATGTCCAGCCTACCCACACCCAAAGCATGTACTTGTGCCATAACGACACTCTCCCGGGTGATTCTTTCCACACTTGTTGCAAATAGGGTGGGAAGATACCTTTGCAACACTCCTCTAAGACTGCGAATAGGAACTAAATCCTCAACCAGTTTGATCATGATGAAGCCTGGGGGCTTGGGTAGGGGCACTAGTAGAAGAATGAACGGGTCCTGATGATTTCTTGTGAAATAAGGAGCGATGTCCAACTTCAGACCTCTGATGGCTAAAATCTTAATTCTATGATCTAACCTGCTTGTTCTCTCTTACCTACTCCCTCAACTTGTCTGCCTCGATCTGATGGGCATGAGTCATAAGTCAAGAAATATCTATGTCACCCAAAATAATCATGGACCTACACTCCTTCTTTACTAAATCCAACACTCCGTAAACAAACTTACTCATCTCATTCCACGGGTTAGACACCATGGAAGGAGCATACCTAGAAAGCTGGGTGAACTTCAACCCATACTCCTGAATCGTTATGGAACCTTGCCTCAAATTCACGAACTCTTTGACCTTATCTTGCCTCAACTCTCTCGGGAAAAACCGGTCAAGAAAAGCCTTCTCAAAACATTCCCAAGTCACAGGAACCACGTCCCTAGCCCTAGCATCTTTCCATTGAGTAAACCAAATATGAGCCACGTTCTTGAGTTGATAAGAAGCTAGCTCAATACAATCAACACCATCCACTTTCATCACACCAAAGATCTTATTTATCTCATCCAAGAAATTTTATGGATCCTCACCAACTTTTGAACCCCAGAACTCAGGTGGGTTCACGCGAATGAAATCTCAAACTCGGGCCGCTATTCCACTTTGGGGGTGGACGAGAATAGGAGCCTGTTGATTGTCCTGAATGGCCATAGTCTGGGCTAGCATATGAATGGCATTTCTGAACTCCACATTAGTGACCTCGGGGTCAGGAATCGAAGGATCAATATTTCAGGCGGCTCGACGAGGCATGACACGACGAGGAGGCATAATCTGAAACGCATAAAGAATGGATTAGAGGATTAATAGAGTTCAACTCTATCACACTATATAGATCAAGAAAGAAGTAAAGTTTTCATAAGACACCTCATAGCTTCCCTCTCATAAGTGTGGCATGTTTCACACATATGAAAGAGACTCTACTCGATGCGGCTTTCAGACACCCTAAGACTCTTGTACCTGATGCTCTGATACCAAATTTGTTATGCCTGAGGCTACCTCCTAGATGTAACACGGGACCTAGGACCACAAGTGTCCCAAGCTACCCCTTGTTCATAGCATACTCAGTCATTCGTAATAAAACATAGCGGAAGCATAAATTGAAAATGAGGCAACCCAATCCATAAATGATAAGTCAAGATGAAACATAGTTCAAAAGAGAGACTCAAATACTGTCTATGTCTTAAGAGCCTCTACACATGACATAAGGAGTTGCTAGGACAAGACCCTAGATAACTCGA
This sequence comes from Jaltomata sinuosa, assembly GCA_003996215.1. Classification (NCBI taxonomy): domain Eukaryota; kingdom Viridiplantae; phylum Streptophyta; class Magnoliopsida; order Solanales; family Solanaceae; genus Jaltomata; species Jaltomata sinuosa. The sequence continues at coordinate 30,487 of QJPP01003382.1, read as the reverse complement.
AGTACGAAAGTAAACAACCATAAACTAACTAGGATCATAACTAGCCCTCAAACTATAAGGACTCACCAACACTGACTGGAATTGGTCTGCGGTCTCTAGCCACGTGCCTGAGAGAGGGAACCTAAATCTGCATTATCAAGAGGATGTAGCTCAAAATATGCATTAGTACTATAGGATGTACCGAGTATGTGAGATATGCATGATCATAATAAAAATATACTTAAAACATGCTTAAAATGAGCTGGTTCGTCTAAAGAGATAACATATGTAGATATCAAGATATAAGACATAAAATATTAAGTAAAGTCAAGATTCAATGTAGAGTATCATATAACTTCATATCTTGAAAATAATCATGTGGGAGTTTCTCTTAACCAACATAAACCATACTGAGCTACATGGATTCCAGTGTCATTCACCCACACAGAAAAATATTGTCCTAACCAGCCAAGGTTAGAACTATGTCATAAGGATCCTTTCATAAGCCACGGAGGGCAACCTACGGTGGCAATGTAGTTTTGGACTTGGGTTATCTAGAACCCTCATCGCTCGGTGCTAAATACTAATCTCAAAACATATATAGCATAAGGCTCACATACATGTTACATATGTGGATGTCAAAGCTTGTTCATAAACATGTTCATAACGAGGATCTTCATACTACCTACGAACCTTAGTTTAGAAAATGATTCATGAGCATTGATGGCACATCGAGTGTCTTATCTTGCATAATAATTCATAACTTGAAAATTTGCATGGCTCTAGTTCAATTCATAATAACGTATACTTTCATAGAACATAGGAACTAGGCATGCACTTGCTTGAATTTTCATGAAAACATGCTATCAAATACCCAATTTACTCGAATCAATTCATGCATGTAGAATTTGCTATAATTAGCCTTCAATTCATGAAATAGGAGTTCACATGTAAAAACCCATTTAAAATCATGCAATATAATAGTGATTTCATAGTAAAATCATGGGAAGACAATTTATAACAAAGCCCATAAGAATCGGGTAAGAACCCTAATTTGAAAGTTCATGAAATCAAAATAGAAATTAGGGGTTTTGGGCACAAGGGTGAAAGGAACCCATTGTTGAATATCCACATACCTTGATTGAAGCTAACCCAACTGAAATTGAAAAGAAAAGGAGGCTTGAACTTGGAGCTTGAAGGAGTTCTTTTCCCAATTTAGTGGATGAATGAGGGATAATGAGAGTCTTAGGCTAAATGGGATAGAAACACTACTAAAAGTGGCAAAAATGACCTCACTTAGGAGTTAAAAGGGTGGGTAATTATTAAAATACCCCTAGAATTTAATTAAGAAAAGCTGTTAAAAATGGTCGGCTTCAGGAATCACAGATGGATTCCACGGGTCGTAGACTAAACCACGACTCGTGGTTACCACTCATGGTTTTGGGCCAAAAGATCAAGCTGCAGTAGGGTTCCATGAGTCAACAGGATGGACCGTAGAACAAATTATGGTCCATAGACCTAACTCGTCATTTTTGAATAAATGGGCAGACCTGAGATCAAGTTCCACGAGTCAATAGGATGGTCCGTAGTTTAAACTACGGTTCGTAGACCTGATTCATGATTCCTGAGAAATCAATCAGCTTACAGGTTAGGTTCCACGAGTGGACAGGATGACCCGTAGATTAAACTATGGTCCATAGAACCCACTCGTGGTTTTCAGACCAGAGACTAATTCTGCAGAAGGCAATTAACGACTCAGTTCCATGGCTCATGGTTCAAATCATGAATCATGATTTGGACTCCTAATTTATGGGAACTTAGAATTTTTCAGAGATTTTAACTTAAATAGCTGAATCCAATTCTGGGGTGTTACACCAAAGATCCTTCTAGCCTAAATTCAACATTCCTGAGCTAACAACGCTGATAGAATTTCCATGAAATCGATATAAGAGAGAATCGGCCAGCTAGAAGAGAAATAGGATATAGGTGAGCCCGGGGAATATTGTAGAAAAAATACCCTTTATAAAAAGCTCTTGGTGAGGCTGCCTTCTTCAAATATTAACCTAAGTCAACTCTACCAGCCTTAAGAGTTGCAGAATAGGGAAATAAGCTTAAAACACAGACAAACTGCCCTGGAGGTAAACCTTCAATCCTGCAAGTCATACATGATGCATAGCCGTTGTGGGAAAGCTCAAAACGCAGAAAAGCAGGAAAATCAAGAAAATGACCTAGAGGGTCATTACAACATCTACTACTAAAAAAACTTTCATCCTCGAAAGTTTAAGAAAGGAAGATACCTTAAAACTAAAAAAGGTGAGGATAGCGGGTTCATATGTCGATTTCGATCTCCCTAGTAGCCTACTCGATAGGATGATGCCATCAATGAACCTTAAGTGATGGAATCTCCTTGGATCTCAACTTCCTAATCTGCCTGTCTAAGATAGCAACAAGATCCTTCTCAAAAGCCAGAGACTCATCTACTTGAACCAAATCCCACTGAAGCACATGAGACTCATCCAGAATGTATTGCCATAACACAGAATCATGGAAAACTGGATGAATACCGAAAAGAGAAGGAGGCAGGGCCAACTCATAAGCAACCTTCCCAATGTGTTAAAGGATCTTAAACAACCCAATGAACCTAGGACTAAGCTTACCCTTCCTCCCGAACCTCATCACGCTCTTTATGGGTGATGATGTGCCTTGTGTTTACGACACTTTCGACGCTTAAAACTTAGAATTGGAGTATGTTCTTTAGTGATCTTTAGTAGTTTTGATGTGTTTTTGAGTCTTGTGCAGGAAAACATGGTTCGGAGACTTAAGTGCAGAGAAAGACTGAGATTTAAGCTGAAACTGACTTTTACGACTCAAGACCACGTGTCGTTGATTATTCCACGAGTCGTGAAAGTCAGTCGTAGAAAGAATACTGCAGAGGTACCTGGGGACTGAGTTCCACGGAAGGTTTCCACGAGTCATGGATCTGTTCATGAGTCGTGACTCCTGCTCGTGGAACCTAATCAGAGAAGGAGAAAGTGCCTGAGTTCCACGAAGGGTTTCCATGAGTCGTGGACCTGTTCATGAGTCATGATTCCCACTCATGAAACCTGATCAGAAAAGAAGAAAATAGTTTGAGATCTACGACTCAGTTCCACAAGCCGTGATTCAAGTCACGAGTCGTAGACTGCTCTCGTGGAAAGAAACCTGCAGGATGACAAATTCACTGAGTTTCACGAGTGCTGATGATGATCCATAAAAACTTTCACGGGCCGTAGACTATGTCCGTGGAAGCTGCCGATGCCAGTTTCCTTGTTTACTTAGGATAGGATTTTTAGTGTCTATAAATACCTTTCCTAGGTATTATTTTATGTTTTATGCCCGATATTTTGTTGGAAACACATTCGTAACTTTGTGATATTAGTTTTTTCTTGGTTTTTGAGAGTTATACATATTCATAGTTCATTGTTCTTACTTCCACCTTCATCCATTCAAGATTTCGGATTTCTTTAACTCTTATTGTAAGTATATGATCATGAACACACTAATAACTCTTGATTGTTTACTTATGAACATGATTAGCTAAATCCACAACTAGAGTTGTGGGAACCATGAAGGATTAACAAAGTAGGCAAAGTACTTGGGACTCTAGGGCGGTGTTTATGCATGTATTGTTCTTCCCTTTGTTTTGATTTCTTTTTAACGGTGCGCAACGTTAGAACTCGCCTTATCCTTACTTGCCGGACCAAGGAGGTAACGGATGGGAGAAGGGTCGTTTAACAATGGATATTTGTGGCTACCAACCCTCATCTAATAGCTTGACCTTTTCCGAGAATTGCTAATCTGGGATCTAGGGTAAGGGTTATTAAAGCATACACCCACGACCGGACCAAGGCGTGTGGTGAAATTTATCTATCTGCCGGACCAAGGATTTAGGTGAACCTAACTTACCGATTCTATATGCTAAGCACCAAACTAGTTTACTAAGTACAAAGCCTTACTAAGTTATGATCTCATGGGGAACACTACCCTAGTCATCTCACCCATTGATTACAACTCTTAAAATTATCACGTGTTACTTGTTTACATTCTAAGTTCAATTACTACTTGTTACTTTAAAACCCCCCCTCTCGAGGGAAATAAACGACTAAGAGCACGAGTAAACATTAATCGACCATAGTCCTACCATATTCCCTGTGGGATCGACCCCAACCTTTGTTGGGTTCTATATTTGATCAACGACCGCTTACGCTTATAAAAGGAGGTGTAATTTGGGAATTTCAAATTTTGGCGCCGTTGCCGGAGAATACGGTTTAGAAATTATCTTTAGTGTTTATTTTTATTTGTAGTCTTTAATTTTTTATTTTTTATTTTTAAATTATTTTTACAATTTTTTTTATTTACCACTATTCTAGAGATGACATCTGAAAAAGTAGGGAGTGATATGGGTTCTTGTAATTCTTGTGCTTATGATAGTATGGATCTTTGCATGAGATTAGCTTTATGTGAGGGTGACCATAATAACTTTACTTATATTTTTTAGAGAACTTAAAAGAAAGAATGGATTTACTTGATGAGTTTGAAAATTTCAGTTGGAAAATTCACAACCTTAATTATGAGTTGAGTGCAAAGGTTGCTGCGTTTGACGCCCAACAATTTAGTTATGAGTTGTGTGAGGAAGAAAAGATGCTTATGATCCAACTTGAGGAGCTAAAATTAGAGGAACAACTACTAGACCATACTCTTATTGATGTTGTCACTATTGAGAAGAGTACACTAGAATTATGTGAAAAAGTAGATAAAATTATTTTTAAAGACTCTAATGTGTGTGAATATGAGGATGTAAATAATAATACAATTCATGATTTAGGACGCATTGGACCTCATTCCAACCATTTTTCTACATTATGTTAGATGGTGAGTTACTAATCGAGCCATATGAACTTATGGGAGAGTGTAAGAAGGAGGAACAATGTGTCCGTATTCTTGAATTTATTGTGCCAAAATCAGAGAATTACATTCCTCACTTAAGGTCCAAAAAGTACAAAATTCAATAGCTATTACTTGGGACATTTATATTTATACCACCGCCTTTTGAGCATAGTAAAAAATTAGAAAAAAAATTAAGAGTGCAATTTATAAGTTCTAAGTGGAGGGAAAAATTGTTCACTTGAAGGTGTTGTGCCGCGACGTTAAATTAGGCCTTTATTGAGAGGCAACCCAATTTGTAGTATAACTTCTTATTTTTATTTTTGTAGTGTTATCTTTTGTTTTCTTTGTTTTTTTTTGTGCAGATTAGGGGAATAGTCTTAGTATCCAAAAGTTGAAGCTAAAGAACATGGTTGAGCTTAAGTGTGGGATCGTGCGGCCCTTGAAGAAAAATTACGATAAATCGTATTGTTAGCTTGGCCTTAGAGGGCCTCAGGGAGTATCTCTCACTCTACTTCTTCTTCTTCTTCCTCTTCTTCTATAAATTTCTTTGGAGACAAAGCGTGATTTTAAGTGTGGGGTGGAGAATCTTCCGATAATTGTAGGTTAAGGATGAGTATGCCATATGATTTTATTTTATTTGATAAAAAAAAAAGATTTTTTTTTTATGATTTTTTTTTTCTTTTTAGTTTCTGTTAGTGACATATTTCATCCACCCCTTGGTTTTTCTTATGTCCTCGGTTCTTTTCCGAGGGGGAGCCCTTTGAACCGGGTAATTTTTTTTAGAGTGGTTTTTTTATATTTTTAGGAATGGTTTTTTTTTTGGAGAGAAAAGAAAAGATTATTTTTTGACTTGTTTGATACTAGCATAGTTAGGCCTGAGTTTGAGCAACACTTTCTTGTGAATGCTTGAGTATAAAATAAAATAATAGACTTTTTGACACCTAGGCTCAAGGTAGTGACTTTGTATATAGCTTATTTTTATCTTGTAGTTTGCTATGACCCTGCCTATCTTAGAAGTAGAATTGATCCATCTTGATTGAGACTTGTGCCATGGGTGGTGAAATTCATGTATCTGCCGGACCAAGGATTTAGGTGAACCTAACTTACCGATCTTGCATGTTAACCACCAAAATAGATCATTAACTGCGTATATCTTCTAAGTTATGAAATCATGGTGAACACAGTCCTAGTTACCTTTAATTTCTTTGAACATAATTAAATACTAAATTGTTAATAATTCCGATCTTCACTTGTGATGCATAAAAATCCCCCCTTGAAATAAAGACGAACGATTAAATATTCACTACTGACGTATTTCTTCCATATTCCTCGTGGGATTGACTCTAACCCCAGTTAGGTTCTATATTTGACAACGACCACTATATACTTCTTTTGGAGGTGTAATTTGGGAATATCAGGCGACACCCGAAGGAACACTTGGTCACCACCATAAACCCTAAGTCTCGAACCTTCTGGTTAGCGTAACTCTTCTGTCTACTCTGGGCAACGCAAATTCTCTTCTTAATGACCCGAACTCTATCCATAGAATCACAAAGCAAGTAAGTACCTCATGGCCTAACCTCAAAGGCATCAAACCAACCCGCTGGAGATCGGCGGCGCCTACCATACAAAGCCTCGAACAGAGCCATCTGAATACTGGAATGGTAACTATTATTATATGCAAACTTTGCCAAGGCTAAGAACTGGTCCCACTAACCCCCAAAATGAATAACACAGGCTCGCAATATATCCTCCAGAACCTGAATAGTACACTCTGACTGACCATCAATCTACGGATGAAAAATAGCACTAAGCTTAACTCTGGTACCCAACTCCCTCTAAGTAGACCTCCATAAACATAAAGTAAACTGAGTACCATGGTCAGAAATGATAGAAACTGGAACCCCATGCAAATGGATAATCTCGCAAATGTAAATATGTCATACCCCGAGGCTACACCCTAGATGTAACATGGTGCTTAGTGTTACAAGTGACCCCAAGCTAACCCATGGTCTGGCATATCTAGACAATTTCAGTTAAAAACATATACTGTGCGGAAGCTAAAAACAATTTAATATCTGAAGTGAGAAAGAGCCCAAAACATGTTTGAATATAAAAATATATATAGAGTATAGTGATAACTGAGAACAACACTAACAACTCAATAGATAAATCTAGTCTATGTCTGAAAGCCTCTAACTGATGTGAGTTGCTGGGACACACCCCTTGCTAACTCTAATAATCTGAAACTGAAAAGTAAAGACTGAAAGATTAAGCATTTCTATCATCCCCGAACTATGAGGACTCACCACTGAAGATGCTGAGTAAGGAATGAAAGTCGATCTAAGCGCGGTCTGGATGCTGTGCGCCTGAACCTACACCATGAAATGATGTAGCACAAAAGTATGCATCAGTACTTCAAATGTACTGCGCATGCAAGATATGTGCTAAGCTGAACAACATGATAACTGAACATGGAAATATATATACTGCAACATAGACTGATAGGTAAGATGAATGCAATGATCAAATAAATATCATGAGTACATATAACATGCTAAACTGACTGACTGAATATAAGGTCAATGCAATATGAATCTGACTGTAGGAGATACTATTAACCGACATAACCCAAGCTAAGCTAACAATGGGGCCAACCTATAACCCTGGATGGAAGAGTGTTCATACCTTGCCAAGGGTACAAACAAAGGTGATGTGGATCCACTAAATTGATGTCCACAAGGGACAAGGATGTCAAGCCTAATCTGACGAGATACCCCTTTAGAACCTACAGTGGCACCGTAGTTCAGGGATTCAGGGACTGCTACTAAAGGTCTTAGCCTAAACTGGCGGGTGAGCCTTTATCCCTTCGTCCGCTCGGTGCTAAGTCTACTCCCAACTGAATACATAAGAAATACAATGCAAGATGAAATGCTGGATAGATTAAATATTGATAATCATCTGAGAATGCAACATACAAATACTAAAACTGATGGCATTCTAATTTTGAAGCATGATTATCTGATTTATCTGTCTAGCAAGTATAAATTATAAATACTAAATTTATGACAAGCTAGGGTTACTGAGTTCTGTACATGGGACTATGCTAATTCTCCCAGAAATGTGTCGTTAATACCGCACAAACTATAGCAGTTGAGTTACAATGAATCCCTAAGATTTAGGAACCCTAGTTCTGAACAATTCATGGATAAGCTAAAGAACTGACTGAATTCTAGGGAACTAATGGGTGAAAGGAACCCACTAGTCAAAATCCCACATACCTGGGGAAGAATCTATGGAGAAATCCCTTGGATTTTGGGGTTGAGCTTGAAGGAACCTTCTGCTTGTTCTTGAGAGAAACTGTCACCTCTTTTCTCATTTTCTTTCTAAGTGTCTAATGTGTTTAGGAGAATAGGTGATTTAGGTAGTTTTTGACTAATCTACTAGGCTTAGAATAACCAAAACGTCATAGTTTAGGCTTTAAAAGAGAAAGGAAAAGTCTAGAATGCCCCTGGAAAATTTAAAAGAACTCTGCTAAAAATTGCGACTCAAGGATTATGGTTTGGTTGACGGACTGTAGTCCTGGACGAGGGACCGTTAACTGAATTGTTGTTCTGCCCAAGAGTCTTGGGGTTCTCTGATCTGAGGAAACCATGACTCCACAGGACGGATCGTGGTTCTGAATAATGGTTTGTCATGTGGCTCGTGGTTCCTGGGACTTTAGCTGAGGGTCTTCTGGTTTGAGGATTCCATGAGTCAAAGAATAGACCGTGGTTCTGAAGTACAGTCCGTAGTCTGACCCGTGCTTTCTGGGACAAGGACTAAGGGTCTCTGATGTTCTGATTCCATGAGTCCACAGGATGGACCGTGGTTCTGAATGACGGTTCGTCGTGTGACTCGTGGTTGCTGGGCCCTAAACTAAGGGTCCTCTGATAAATGGGACTATGGTTGATACGACAGATTGTGGTTCCAAACTATGGTCCGTGATCTTAACTGCGGTTCCTGGAAACTTAGATTTTTTTCTGATTTTTTTTGCTGAATACAGTCTAGTAGCTAGTTCAGATCCTGGGGTGTTACAATATCCCCCCCTTGGGATCATTAGTCCTCAAATGAAGGCAAACCAGTTGAGTTTTGAGGGAAAGAGCTGCAAACCCTACCAACTGAGTACTAAAAACTGGTGTCCTACTGAATTTAGTTCCATGGACATGCAAACATGATGAAATGCAAGGATAACTAAGGGAACATGATACTGAGACTGAAATGCATAAGAGTAAACTGAGGGACTGGAGAGGAATTATTACCTCTAGCTGAAACTGAATCGGAAGGGAAGAGGTGAGGGTACTTGGCCATCATAGCTGCTTCTTCTTCCCAAGTAGCTCCCTCGACTGACTGATTCCTTCACAAAACCTTCACCAAAGCGACTTCCTTATTTCTCAACATATGAACATGACGGTAAAGAATCTCAACTGGAACCTCTTCGTAGGTGAGGCTATCTTTCACAGCTACACTCTCTAAAGGCACTATCGATGCCAGATCACCCACACACTTCTTTAACAAAGAAATATGAAAAACTGGATGAACCGCTGCTAGTTCTGATGGCAACTCTAACTCATAAGACACATTACCAATCCTTTTTAAGATTCTGTAAGGACCTACATATCTGGGACTGAGCTTCCCTTTCTTTCCAAATCTCATCAGCCCCTTCATGGGTGACACTTTCAGGAAGACCTAATTGTTGATCTCAAACTCTAAGTCCCTCCTCTTCACATCAACATAGGACTTCTGACGACTCTAAGCTGTCTTTAACCTTTCCTTGATGAGCTGAACTTTCTCCATAGCCTCATGAACTGAATCTGGCCCAATCAAGGATGCTTCACCAACTTCAAACCAACCAACCGGTGACCTGCATCTACGCCCATAAAGTGCCTCATATGGGGACATTTGAATATTGGAATGGAAACTATTATTGTAGGCAAACTCTATGAGAGGTAGGTGATCATCCCAACTACCCTTGAAATCAATCACACACGCTCTTAGCATGTCTCTAAGGTCTGAATGGTACGCTCTACGTGACCATCCATCTACTGATGAAATGCTGTACTAAGATTCACCTGGGTACCAAGACCCTTCTGAAATGATCTCCAGAAATGAGATGTAAACTGAGGACCCCTATTTGAGATGATAGACAAGGGAACCCCGTGCAACCTGACTATCTCTCTGATGTAGAGTGTGGCATATTCCTCCGCTGAATCTGTAGTTTTGAAAGCCAAGAAGCGAGCTGACTTAGTAACTCTGTCTACTATCACCCAAATGGAATCATACTGTTTGTGAGTACGAGGTAAACCCATAATGAAATCCATGTTGATCACCTCCCACTTACAAGTAGGAATGCTAATGTCTTTAGTCACACCTCCTGGTTTCTGATGTTCTACTTTAACCTGCTGATAGTTAGGACACTTAGCTACAAAATCTTCAATGTCCCTCTTCATGCCGTTCCACCAATAAACTTCTCGAAGATCATGGTACAGGTTAGTGGCACCAGGATGAATAAAATATCTAGAATTATGGGCTTTAGTAAGGATCTGCCGCCTTAACTCACCCACATTCGGTACACACAAACGACTCTGGTAGCGAAGCACACCATCTACCCCTTGGGAGAAAACCTCTAATCTCTGCTGATGAACTGCACCTTTCAACTAAAGCAATATCGGATCACTATCCTGTTTCTCTTTAACCTCCACTACCAATGAAGATTTTGACCCATTCTGGACTATCTTACCACCATCTGTCGTGTCCATTAGGAAAACTCCTAAGCGAGCAAGCCTATGAACATCCCTAGCTAATTCTTTCCTTTCTTCCTCAATATGTGACACACTACCTATGGACAGTCTACTGAGGGCATCAGCCACTACATTGGCCTTACCTGGATGGTAGAGCACATTCATATCATAGTCTTTGAGGAACTCAAGCCACCTTCTCTAATGAAGATTCAACTCTTTCTGGGTGAACACATACTAGAGGCTTTTATGATCTATGAACACATCAACATGAACACCATATAAGTAGTGCCTCCAGATCTTTTGGGCTAACACAACAGCTGCAAGCTCACATCTCCATCATCTCAGCTTCAGGCACACATCTACGAATCATGGTGTCAGCACATACACGAAATAGGAATGGCTCCTCCAAGAAGAATTTCTTAACATCAGATATGAACTTTCTTCGCTGGTGGATAGACATATCAAGAGGTACCATATCACTTGCCAAATAGTTTACAAAGTCTACAAACCATGGAATTAGATCTTAGGAGGTAGTCAATCCTTGATCATCTGCGAACCAATCATCAATCTCTTGCTCATCATTCAGCTTCTACATCGCTTTTTCCTCTAATCTAGACAAGTGATCTGCTACCTGATTTTTTGTGCCCTTCCGGTCCTTGACCTCAAAGTCAAATTCTTGCAGCAACAACACCCATCTAATCAGTCTAGGCTTTGAATCCTTCTTTTCCATGAGGTACCTAAGAGCTGCATGGTCAGTGTGCATAATTACCTTAGTGCCAAGCAAATAGAACTGAAATTCTCGAATGCAAAGACCACAACAAGCAGCTCTTGTTATATCACCGTATAATTCTTTTGGGTAGGATTAAGTTCTTTGCTAGCATAGTAGATGGGATAAAGAATCTTTTCGCATCTTTGGCCTAAGACTTCTCCTAGCGCCACTCCACTAGTATTGCACATGACCTCAAAAGGCTGAGACCAATCAGGTGAAACAATAATTGGAGCTGAGATCAACCTTTTCTTGAGGCATTCAAATGCCGTCAGACATGCCTCATCAAAAACAAACTTCATCTCCTTCTCCAATAACTTTTACAAGGGATGAGAAATTTTAGAGAAGTATTTTATGAACCTTCGATAGAAACCAACATGCCCCAAAAATCTTTGGATACCCTTCATAGAAATTGGTGGAGGCAATTTTTCAATCACATCTATCTTTGCTTTGTCAACCTCAATACCCTTCTTGGAAATCCGATAGACAAGCACTATACCCTCTTAGTATGACTGGATCTTGAGGCGCATTACATCAAGCTGCCTCATCTCTCACAACTTGAGCATTTAGTGCAGCCTGACGAGCAACTTCTTGTCTAGCTTACCGTGGTTGCTCATCTTGAGCATTAGTTTGACCAAGTGCATCTGTAACTAGCACATCTTATGCAATTTGAGCATCTTCCGCTGCCTTTTGCCTCTGCTGTTCTTCAGCCAACATCCATGCTGTGGTCTGTTCAGGTGTTTCCAGAACTCCCTTCTTAACCATATTTCCCAGAGTTCTTTGGAGTTTGGGATTGAATGGAATCAGGGGATTCCATTGACTCCTTGAACTAGGCAAGAGAAAGTGTGCAACCAGTGGAATAAAAACAAAAACAAAAACAAAAACAAAAACAAAAGAAAAAGTAAAATCAGGAAATAAGGACTAATAGTGAAATAAACACAATCTCTCTTAATCCTAAATCATATTTTTTGGCATAGGCGCCAAAATTTGATACTCCCAAATTACACCTCCTTTTAAAAGCATAAAGAGATCGATGTTCAAATATAGAACCCAACGAAGGTTGGGGTTGATCCCACAGGGAATATGGTAGGAATAGGGTCAACTATGTTTATTCGCGCTCTTAGCCATTTATTTCCCTTGAAAGGGGGGATTTTAAGTAACAGTTAATGTTTGTAAATTATTAAGTAACAAGTAGTCAGCAAGTATCAATGTTGTTGTGATTCAGAGATAACATGGACTAGGACTGTGTTTCCCATGAGTTCATGACACTATAGGCGTTGTATTAGCAATCTATTCTGGCGCTTAGCATGCAAGATTGGTAAGTAAGGTTCACCTAAATGGTTGGTCCCCTAGGTAGATCAATTTCACCATGCAACTTGGTCCATCTACGAGTGTATGCTTTACTAACCCTTACCTTTGATACCAGATTAGCTATTTCCTGACAAGGTCAAGCTATTAGATGAGGGTTGATAGCCTCAAATCTCCGTTGTAACCAACCCTTTTCCTATTTGTTACCTCCTTGGTCCAGCAAGTAAGAATAAGGCGAGTTCTAACGTTTGCAACCGTTAAAAATAAATCAAAGCGAAGGAAAGAACAATACATGCATAAATACCGTCCTAGAATTGCTAAGTACTTTGTCAATCCATTATGGTTCCCACAACCCTAGTCATAGATTTAGCTACTCATGTTCATAAGTAAACAATCAGAAGTTGTTGAAGCATTCATGATCATATACTTACAAGAAGAAGTAAAGAAATCCAAAAACTTGAATAGGTGAAGAAGAAATCAAGAATAAAGAACTATGAATGTGTTTATCTCTCAGAACCAAGAACAAATCAATACTAAGTGTTTACGAATCTGTTTCCTACAAAATATCGAGCATAAAAAGTAAAAGAAAACCTAGGAAAGGTATTTATAGACATAAGAAATCCTATCCTAAATAAAGAAGGAAAACTAGAATCGGCAACTTCCACAGACATAGTCTACGGTCCGTGGAAACTTCTACGGATCGTCAAAGGTCCTCGTGAAACTCAGAGCTTTGGTCATGCTACAAGTTCACTTCCACGAGTTCATTCTATAGTACGGGGATTGATTTACGGTTTGTCGAACTCATAGTGTTTATCTTCTTGCAGCTTCTTTTTAATGAGTGCCATCCACGACTCATAGAATGAATCACGAATCGTGGACTAGCCTCATGAATCTCAGACCTTTTTATCCTCCTATGATCAGGTTCCATGGACAGAAATTAAGACTCGTGAAAATGTCCATGGTTTATGGAACAGGCACCTTCTGTAATACTCTTTACACGACTGACCTCCATGACTCGTGGAAGAATTCACGACTCATAGAGTTGAGTCGTAGAAGTTAGTTTTAGCCAAATTTGCAGTCTTTTTCTATACTTAGTCTCTGAACCATGTTTTCCTGCAGAATATTCAAAAACACATCAAATCTACTAAAAATAGCTAAAGAACATACTCCAATTCCAAGTTTTAAGCGTCGAAAGTACCACAAAACCACACCACATCACCTACCTCGACCTCTTGGTCGACCTCTACCCCGTCCCCAAGCTGAGGCTCTAACTATAGGTGCAATGATATCATCCTTGTCTGCTGTTGATTTTGTCCAAACAATCTTAGAAAAAGTGAAAAAAAGAAACTTAGAAGTTGATAACGTCAAGGACGCATAATAAGGAATTAAACAAGATGGAATATTTCCTAGGAATGCCCTATAGCCTCTTGAAAATAGGATATGGACGTCATCGTACCAATCCACGAAACTCTACTAGACACTTTTCTCTTATACTGGTGACACTGGTGAACCTAGAGCTCTGATACCACTCTATCACGACCCAAAATTGGTCTGCAATGGCACTTACTAAACCCTCCGGTATGTAAGCCAACCCAAGAATGCAAAAGTAAATAAAACAATTTAAATAATGAAATACATGAGGGAATCATACAAGAATGGGGACAACAGTATATATACATACCAACAACAATAAATATACAAAAATGGCCCCAAATTGACCGAGAAGACAAAACATCTACCACACTAACCCCGGACCTGGTGTCACTGGTACAAGAGCATCTAAAGTATGGAATAGCTATACAATAGGTTCTCTCTATCCAAAAATACAAATATATGTATAGGTATGTAGATGGAAAGCAGTAAAGGGGTCTTCAAAATGCCAGGAGATCACCGCGATCCAAACAACAACTGGACACGAACGACTGGAGGATCAACGAGTGTGGATTGTACTAAGTGTTGCATCAAAAAAATATGCAAACTGTAGTATCAGTACCAAAACAACGGGAACCCAATAGGCATCATAGGACGACCTAGATCAGAAGGATTATATATATATATTATAAGCTACATAAAGTAAACTAACTATAGAGATCCACCTAAATCTAGTTATCAACAGAAAATAGAACTATCTAATTGACGGTGAAGATAATAATGATAATCAGGTAAAAGCACTTCAAGCACACATAGGTAATGCAATGCAATGCATCGTGAGATGATATGATACGGAGTATAGCCAATGTAGAAAAGTAAAACTCGGTATCTGGTACCCTGGACGCCCGGAAGGAACCTCAAGCTCATCAACATATGCATAAAAGTAAACCCCAAATATGTTCTCCTCGGGCCGCCCAAAATCGTGCCTCGGACTCATTAACAGGAAAGTAAAATAGATAAAGGGTCCAAAAATGTCCCTCGAATTGGCATAAATAGTGGTACTTTCCTTTCTTTTGAAAACTAGTGGTCAAGTAAAAATCACCATGTTTGAACCAAAAATCTCATATTTCCATTATTTCCAGTGGTAGGAGCACTAGCAGAAGAGTGAACAGGACCTGGTGACTTCTTCTGGAAAGAGGAGCGATGTCCACCTCCGGACCTGTGATGACCAAAACCTGATCCCTCGGATCTACCCCTTTTGTTCTCCTTAGCCATCTCCTTGAGTTTATCACCCTCGATATGATGGGCATGAGTCATGGGTCGAGAGATGTTCATGTCACTCAACAACAAGGCAGACCTACACTCCTTCTTCACTATATCGGAAACACCATAGATGAACTTGCTCATTTGATCATGTGGGTCCGCTACCATGGAGGGAGCATGCCTAGATAACTGAGTGAACTTAAAACTATACTCTAGCACCGACATCGAACCTTGTCTTAAGTTCACAAATTCCTCCACTTTCGCTTGCCTTAACTAACGGGGAAAGAAACTATCAAGAAAGGCTCTCTCAAAGCACTCCCAAGTCGTGGGGATCGCATCCCTCATCCAAACCTCCTTCCATTGCGTGAACCAAATATGAGCCACATCCTTGAGTGGTAGGATTCAAGCTCAACACAATCAACACCCGATACTTGCATAACTTTAAAGATCTTCCTCACTTCATCAATAAAGTTAAGCGGGTCCTCACTCACTTTTAAACCCTAAAACTCTGGAGGGTTCATACGGATAAAGTCACAAACTTGGGCCGCTACCCCACCTTGAGGATGAGCGGGGGCAGGAGCCTGTTGATTTGCCAAAGTCTGAGCTAGTAGGTGAATAGCATTCCTAAACTCATCATTCGTGACATCGGGAACTGGAACTTGAGGAGCGATATTTCGAGCGGCTCGTGAAGGCATAGCGCATTGAGGAGGCATAATATGAAATGCATAAGATAAGGATTAGAGGAATATTAGACTTAAGCTCTATAACATGATGTGATCATGAAAAAATTGAAAATTTTCTAATACATCTCATAGCTTCCCTCTCATATGTGTGGCGCACTTCACACACATGAAAAAGACTCTACTCGATGCGGCTTTCAGACATCCTAGGACCCTTGAACCTGAGGCTATGATACCAAGTTTGTCACTCCCCGAGGTTAGCCCCTGGACGTAACATGGGACTCGGGACCACAAGGATCCCAAGCTAACCCTTGGCCATAACATTCTCAAGCATAACTAAAGATAAGTGGAAGCATAATACGGAAATCCAATAAGAAAACATCAATAATGGTTTAGGAGCCACATAACATACAATATCCAAAAAGGGAACTCGAATACAAACTATATCTGAAAGCCTCTAGTCATAACATAAAGAGTTGCTAGGACAAGACCCTAGATAACTAAGAGTATAGAAGTAAAGATAACATAAGGAAACACATAACTAGTCCTCGAACCATGAGGACTCACCACAGCTGACTAAGAAAGTGGCCTAAGACTCTAGCCACAAAGCTGAGAGGGGGTACCTGAATCTGCATTATCAAAGGATGCAGCGCAGTATGCGTTAGTACTATGGAATGTACTAAGTATGTGAGCAATGCATGATCATGAAGAAAACATACTAAATATACTTAATAACTGAAATCATGCTTTTACAGATAAACTGAACGCAAAGACTCTAATACTTTCCATAAGCTGAAACATAATCATAAGTAATAAGTCTGAAATCTGAATAAGAGTCAAATGCAAGTTTTATACGCATAAACTATTTTCTGTTGGAGGTTCTCTAACCGACATAGAACATGTGAGCTACATGAAATCCGATGTATCCGCCCCATCGAAAGGACCCAATATACCTTGCTAGGGTATAAAGGCATTACTTTGGCGTGATCACTAAAACTGATGCCCAACAGAGAGGACTTAAAACCTATGGGGGCACGTAGTTCTGGGACCCTTTTGGGTACTCTCACCCTGTCCAACTCGATGCTAATACTACTCCCAAAACATACATATAACTCATATAATACTGGGTATATCTGATGCCAAATCTGTTTGAAAAGCATAATGGTATATCTGATACCATGCAATTCACTTATCTTAGGTGGACATATCTGATGTCCAAAAACTATTGGAAAATTATAAGGACATATCTGATGTCATGCAATTCACAAGTCATGAATCTTAAAACTTCGCAAGACCATAATTCAAAATATACTTTTCTTGTTAAATTCATACTTAAAGAATTAGTCATGCAATTTCATAAATACATAGACGCCATGATATCTAATCATGCCAACTTTCCCTTGAAAACATGTAAATTCATAGTTCATGCTAGAAATTAACATTCATGCTTGGGATTTTAAAACCAATGATAGAATCATAATCAAATCATGAGTAATCAAGAGGAAACCATGAATTTAAACAAAAAAACTGATTTCATAAACTTTCCCCAATTTTAGATCAAAACCCTATTTTCATAACTTCATACTTCAAGATAAGAGTTGGGGAATTTGGGCACAAGGGTGAAAGAAACCCATTGTTAGAAACCCACATACCTTGGTGGAAGATTACCCACTTGATTAAAAAAGAATTAGGAGACTTGACTTGGAACTTTGGAGTCTTGTTCTTGAGAGCAATTTTCCTCTTTGAGTGAAGAATGATGAACTTAAAAGGGACTAAGGGTAATATGGGTTAAAACCCTTCTAAAAGTAGTCAAAATGACTTCACTTAATACATATAGGGTGGAAAATAACCAAAATACCCCTAGGAATTAATTGGGAAAAAGCTGGAAATTGGTCAACTTTCAGTGACCACGACTCAGTCTACGAGTCGTGGTTTGGATGACGGTTCATCATATGGAGTCATAGAACTCAGCTGGGAATTTCAAGTTCAGCTTTACTTCTACGGGTCAACAAGACGGACCCGTAGAAGTGATGACGAGTCATCAAATGGAGTCATCGTTTACAGGGATCTGTGATGACTTGGTCAAACCACGACTCAAGACTATGGCTCGTCGTTTCAATGACAATTCGTAGACTTTACTCGTAGTTCCTGAAGGGGACTTGGGAAAATGTAAATCCTCAGAAGTCAATCCATGAGTCAACAGGATGGACCCATCGTTCAAACGACGAGTCGTCGTTTGACCCGTAGTCCCTGGAACTTTGAAAATTTCTAAAGTTTTTATCTTGGATAGCTGGATACGTGTACGGGGTGTTACAAATATGACGTAAAGCAGGTGGAATTAGGACAACTCATAAATTTGGAGAATAAATAGAGTTAAACTCTATCGCATTATTCTGAACATGAAAGAAGCAAAGTTTTTTTCTAAGACACTTCGTAGCCTCTCTCTCATAAGTGTGACGCGCTTCACACCAATGAAAGAGACTCTACTTAATGCAGCTTTTAGACACCCTAGGACTCTTGTACCTGATGCTCTGATACCAAGTTTGTCATGCCCCGAGGCTACCCCCTAGACGTAAATGGGACTCGGAACCACAAGTGCTCCAAGTTAACCCTTGGTCATAGCATAACATAGGCATACACAAGGAAACATAGAAGAATCATAAATAAAAAGCTAGGCAACCCAATCCATAAATGGTGAAGTCAATAAGAAACGTAATCCAAAAGGGAGACTCAAATACTGTCTATGTCTGAAAAGCCTCTACATGACATAAGGAGTTGCTAGGACAAGACCCTAGCTAACTCAAAGTACAAAGGTAAATAGACATACAGAATACTAAGATCATAACTAGGCCTCGAATAATGAGGATTCACCAATACTGACTGGAATGGCCTGCGGTCTCTACACACATGCCTGAGAGAGGGGACCTGAGTTTGCATCATCAAGAGGATGCAGCACAAATATGCGTCAGTACTATAGGATGTACCGAGTATGTGAGATATGCTTGTGTTATGATGAAATATACTTGGAAGCATGCTTAAAACTGAGATCATGCATAATTTGTGATAAAACATGCTTAAAATATCCTTGAAGCTGAAATCATACGATAATAGTAAAATCTGTAATGTAGTAAATATCCTACACTTTCTTTTGTAACTCCGTATATAGTAGTAACTTTCGGTGTCAGTCCAGAAATCCTCCTAGAACCCTTCTAAGTCTCTACTCCAGTTGGTGATCCAGTAATAGCTAGATGGGTGTATATAAATTACCCTATCACAGTTTCCCAGAAAGTCACCTCAGCCGATCTTGTAGAGTTAGAAATGACTGACTTCGATATTATTCTTGGCATGGATTGTTTACATTCCTGTTATGCCTCAGTTGATTGTAGAACTAGGATCATTCAGTTCCAGTTTCCAAATGAGCCAGTATTTTGAGTGGAAGGGTAATACCTCAGTGTTTGCAGGTCGATTCATCTCTTACCTTAAGGCCAAAAAAATAATTTCCAAAGGATATATCTATCATCTTATTCAGGTTAAGGATTCAAAATCTGAGACCCCAACTCTTAAGTCAGTCCCAGTAGTGAATAAATTCCCAGAATTGTTTCCAGAAGATCTTCCCAAAGTTCCTCCCAAAAGGAAAATTGACTTCGGAATAGATCTCCTTCCAGATACCCAGCCTATTTCGATTCCTCCTTATAGAATGGCTCCAACTAAGCTTAAGGAACTGAAGGAATAGTTGAAAGACCTTCTAGATAAGGGCTTCATCAGACCTAACATCTCTCCATAGGGTGCTTTAGTACTCTTCGTGCGTAAGAAATATGGTTCTCTCAGGATGTGCATCGACTATCGTCAATTGAACAAAGTCACAATCAAGTACAAGTATCCCATCCCCAGAATGGATGACTTGATCAACTAGCTTCAGGGTGCTAGTTGCTTCTTTAAGATAGACCTCATATCCGGTTATCATCAACTTAGAGTCAGAAATTGTGATATTCCAAAGATAGCCTTCAGAACTCGATATGGTCACTATGAATTTGTAGTTATGTCTTTTGGACTAACAAATGCTCCTGCAGCTTTCATGAATTTGATGAACAAAGTGTTCAAGAAGTATATAGACTTGTTCATCATTGTCTTCATCAATGATATACTTATATATTCTTGGAGTGAGAAAGAGCATGCATACTATTTGAGAGTGGTGTTGCAAACTCTCAAAGATCGCCAGTTATTCGCCAAGTTCAGTAAGTGTGAATTTTGGTTGAAATCAATTGCTTTTCTTGGTCATGTGGTGTCTAGAAAGGGAATCAGAGTTGATTCTCAAAAGATTAAGGCAGTGAAGAACTATCCCGTACCCATCTCTCCGACAGACATCAGAAGCCTCTTGGGTTTGGCCGGTTACTACAGGAGGTTTGTTGAAGGATTTTCATCTATACCTACTCCATTGACCAAGTTGACTCAGAAGAAGGTCAAGTTTAAATGGTCAGATGAGTGTGAGAAGAGCTTTCTAGAGTTGAAGACCCGGTTGACTACAACTCCCATTTTGACTCTACTAGAGGGTTCAAATGGATTTATTGTGATGCATCTAGAGTCGGGTTGGGTTGTGTCTTGATGCAGCAGGGTAAGGTCATAGCTTATGCCTCTAGATAGCTTAAGATTCATGAGAATAACTACCCGACTCATGACCTTGAGCTTGTAGCAGTTGTGTTTGCCCTAAATATTTAGAGGCATTACTTGTATGGTGTCTATGTAGATGTGTTCACAGATCATAAGAGCCTCCATTATGTGTTCACCCAGAAAGAGTTGAATCTTCATCAGATAAGGTGGCCCGAGTTCCTCAAAGACAATGATATGAATGTGCTCTACCATCCAGGTAAGGCTAATGTAGTGGCTGATGGCCTCAGCATGTTGAGAAAGAGAAGAAGGAATTAGCCAGGGATGTTCATAGGCTTGCTCGCTTAGGAGTTTGCCTCATGGGCATGATACATGGTAGTGTGATAGTCCAAAATGGATCAGAATCTTATTTAGTAGCGGATGTGAAATAGAAATAAGACAACGATCCCATATTACATCAGTTAAAATGTGCAGTTCATCAACAAAGGGTAGAGGTTTTCTCCCAAGGGGGAGATGGTGTGCTTTGATACCAGGGTCATTTATGTGTACCAAATGCGGGTGAGTTAAGGTAGCAGATCCTGATAGAAGCCTATAATTCTAGATATTCTATTTATCATGGTGCCACTAAGATGTACCGTAATTTACGAGAAGTCTATTGGTGGAATGGCATGAAGAGGGACATTGCATACTTTGTGGCCAAGTGTCCCAACTGTAAGCTGGTTAAAGTAGAACATCATAAACCAAGAGGTGTGACTTAAAATATTAGCATTCCCACTTGGAAGTGGGAGGTGATCAATATGGATTTCATTACGAGTTTACCTCGTACTCATAGACAACATGACTCTATTTGGGTGATAGTAGACAGGGTTACAAAGTCAGCTCACTTCTTGGCTATCAAGACTACAGATTTTGTGAAGGATTATGCCAGGCTGTACATTAGTGAGATAGTTAGGTTGCATGGGTTCCCCTTGTCTATCATCTTAGATAGAGGTACTCAGTTTACATCTTATTTCTGGAGATTATTTCAGAAGGGTGTTGGTACTCAGGTGAATCTCAGCATCGTATTTCATCCGCAAATGGATGGTCAGGCAGAGCGCACCATCCACACCTTAGAGGACATGTTGAGAGCTTGTGTTATCAATTTCAAGGGTAGTTGGGATGATCACCTACCTCTCATAGAGTTTGCGTATAATAATAGTTTCCATTACAGTATTCATATGGCCCCATATAAGGCACTCTATGGGCATAGATGAAGGTCACCGGTTGGTTGGTTCGTAGTAGGTGAAGAATTTTGATTGGGCCAGATTCGATTCATGAGTCTATGGAGAAAGTTTAGCCTATTAGAGAAAGATTAAAAATAGCTCATAGTTGTCTGAAGTCCTATGCTGATGTGAGGAGGAGGGACTTAGAGTTTGAGGTTGAGGATTGGGTTTTCCTGAAAGTGTCACCCATGAAGGGTGTGATGAGATTTGGCAAGAAAGGGAAACTCAGTCCCAGATATGTAGGTCCTTACAAAATTCTGAGAAGGATTGGTAATGTGGTCTATGAGTTAGAGTTGCCAGCAGAACTAGCAGCAGTACACCTAGTCTTCCATGTCTCTTTGTTGAAAAAGTGTTTTGGGATTCGACATCGATTATTCCCCTAGAGAGTGTGGCTGTGATGGATAGCCTCACCTACAAATAGGTTCTAGTTGAGATTCTCGATCATCAGGTTCATAGGTTGAGAAATAAGGAAGTCATTTTGGTGAAGGTTTTGTGGAGAAATCAGTCAGTCGAGGGAGCTACCTGGGAAGCAGAAGAAGCCATGATGGCCAAGTACCCTCATCGTTTTCGTTTTGATTCAGTTTTTGTTTGAGGTAATAGTTCCTCTCTAGTTTCTCAATTTACTCATGTGTATTTTAGTCTCAGTATTATGGTCCCTCAGTTATTCTTGCATTTCAGCATGTTTTCTTGTCCATAGGACCCAACTCAGTTAGATATCAACTTCTAGTAATCATATTGCAGCTCTTTCCCTCCAAACTCAGCCTATTTAGTCTTTATTCGAGGACGAATGATCCCAAGAGGGAGATATTGTAACACCCCAGAACTCCTAAGCCTAGACCCAGCTCAGAAAAACCAGAAAAATAAATCTTTCCAAGTGTCAGCCTGTCATGCCCCGAGGCTACTCCCTAGACGTAACACGAGACTCGGGACCACAAGTGCCCCAAGTTAACCCTTTTTCATAGCATAACATAGGCATACACGAGGAAACATAGCGGAAGCATAAATAGAAAGCTAGGCAACCCAATCCATAAATGATGAAGTCAATAAGAAACATAATCCAAAAGGGAGACTCGAATACTGTCTATGTCTGAAAAGCCTCTACATGACATAAGGAGTTGCTAGGACAAGACCCTAGCTAACTCAAAGTACGAAGGTGAATATCCATACAGAACACTAAGATCATAACTAGGCCTCGAATAATGAGGACTCACCAACACTAACTGGAATGGCCTGTGGTCTCTAGCCATGTGCTTGAGGGAGGGGACCCGAGTCTACATCATCAAGAGGATGCAGCGCAAATATGCGTTAGTACTATAAGATGTACCGAGTATGTGAGATATGCGTGTGATATGATTAAATATACTTGGAAGCATGCTTAAAACTGAGATCATGCATAATTTGTGATAAAACATGCTTAAAATATCGTTGAAGCTGAAATCATACGATAATAGTAAAATCTATAATGTAATGACTCAATGCAATATCATAAGCTGAAAACATAATCAAATCATAAGTCATAAGTAGTAAGTCTGAAATCTAAAATAAAAGAGTCAATACAATCTTTTCATGAAAACTAGCTTCTGTGGGAGGTTCTCTTAACCGACATAGACCATGTGAGCTACATGGAATCCAATTTATCCTCCCCATTGAGAGGACCCAATATACCTTGCCAGGGTATAAAGGCATGACTGTGGCGTGATCACTAAATCTGATGCCCAACTGAGGGGACTTAGAACCTACGGGGCATGTAGTTCTTGGTGTAAGGGTACTCTCACCCTATACAACTCGGTGCTAAATACTACTCCCAAAAACATATACATATAGCTCATATAATACTGAGGCATGCCTGATGCCAAAACTGATCATAACTGGTGACATATCTGATGTAAAAACTGTTCATAACTGGTGACATATTTGATGTCAAAACTATTCATAACTGGTGACATATCTGATGTCAAAACTGTTTATAAACTAGTGACATATCTGATGTCAAAACAATTTGAAAAGCAATAGGACGTATCCAATGTCATGCAATTCAAAATCATACATCTAAAGAATGTGCATAGCCATAACTCAAAATATGCTTTTCCTTTCTAAATTCATACTTGAATAGGTGGGCATGCAATTTCATAAAATACATAAGGACATGTTATCTAAACATGTAAACTTTCACTTAAAATCATGCAATTCAATGGAATCATGCAAAAATTCATCATCAATATATGGGCTTTTGAGATCAACCAAGGAACTTCAATTAAATCATAAATACGTAATGAGAAACCATGAACTTATACTTTAAAACTGAACCCATAAGTTTTCTCCAATTTGGGTAAGAACCCAAGTTTCATAAATTGGATAAGGATTAGCCTTAAAACCATGAATAGGAAACCACTTATAAAAATTCATGCAAAATCATGCAATTTAGAGTTAAAATCCATAGAATAATCATGAGGTAACAACTTGTAAAGAAACCCATGAGAATTGGGTAAGAACTCTAATTTGGAAATTCATAAAATCTATTTAGGAAGTTGGGGTTTTGGGCACAAGGGTGAAGGGAACCCATGTTGAATACCCACATACCTGAATTGAAGCTTTCCTAACTTGGAACTTGGGGATTGAGACTTGAAGATGGAATCCTTATCTTGAAGCTTGGAGAATGGAGACCCTTTTCTTTCCTTGGAACTTGATTGAGAGAATGAAAGAGAACCTAGGCTATGTGGGAATAAAACCTCTTCTAATTTGCCCAAAATAACATAACTTAGGAGTTAAAAGAGTGGAAAATTACCAAAATACCCCTATGAAAAGAATTTAAAAAGTTCAAAAAATTTCGTCAAAGGCTTCCACAGACACAAATCACGGCCCGTGGAATGAATCACGGTCCGTGGAATGGAAGTCGTGGTTCCAAGGGACTTTTCAGGGCTCTGGACTGATTTCCATGAGTTGGTTTCACGACCCATGGAAACTTCCACGACCCGTGGAACCTTCTCGTGATTTTCAGGAAAAAAAACTGATTTCCACGAGTTGGTTTCACGACCCGTGGAAACTTCCACGAACGGTGGAACCTTCTCGTGGTTGCTGTCTGTCATTTTGACAGACAGACACCCTTTAGTGAAATACTGATAACCTTTTACTATAGACTTATATTAAGGCATGGTTGGTGGCGTTGGAAAGAAGATTCAAAGACCTTTAATTTAGTGGGTACTAGGCCACCAAAATCTTTATATTCTAGGAGTTATGATCGTTTGAAGTTGACCCTTAAAAAATCTTACACTAAAACTCAATCGGTAAGGAAGCTTTCAACTCAACTTTGAGCTAGAGGTTCTTTATGACCCTAATTCATATCTAATACACCATTAAAATTTCAGAATAAGTCTTAATACTTATATACATAGAAAATTTATCAAGTTCGAGTCTAACAACACATGAATAATGATTCAGATTTGGTTTAAAATTTTTGGGGTGTTACACAGCCAATCCACGAGCCAAATCCATGAGTCTTGGAATAGTCCATGAGCCATGGACTGAGCCTGTGGAATCAGATCAGAGACCAGATGATCTGGTCTGGGAACCATGACCAGTGTCTATGGATCGTGGATTGATCCACAATCCATGGACTAGGTCCATGGAACTCAGACCTGAGGCCTACCATTTCTCTGAGAACCACGAACTGGTTCTACGGACCATGGAATGATACACGAGTTGTGAACCCGATTCGTAGAAATCAGACCTGAGGCTCGAAAAAAAGGCCAGAAACCACGATAGGGTTTCTATGGGCCGTACAAGCATCTACGGACCATAGAGCCTGTCCGTGGAACCTGAGTGGCGAATTTCAACATTTTTTCTTTTAAAATTTCCAGGGGCATTGTAGACTTTTCCTATATCTTTTAAGGCTTAAGACACATCATTTTGCTTAGCCTAAGCCTAATTAATTAGTCAAAAACTACCTAAACCTCTCATTCTCCTAGAAATCATCTGATACTTAGAGAAATAAAGAAAAAAAACCGTCAGTTTCCTCTAAAGAACAAGCAGAAGGTCTTCTTCAAGTTCAGCCCCAAGATCCAAAGGTTCATCCGTAGAATCTTCTTCCAGGTATGTGGGATTTCATCAATGGGTCCCTTCCACCCATTGAGTCCCTAGCTTCAGTTCAGTTTTTTAGTTCTCAATTAGTTCTTCAGACTTAGGGTTCCTAAACCTTATGAAATCATTGCAATTCAGATTTTAATGCTTGTAGGATAGTTATTACATGTTTTCTTGGGATCCTAGAATAGCCATATGTATAGAGTTCAGTGACCCTAGCATGTGTTATTTCCAATACTCAAAATTTATACTTGCTAGTTAGATAATTCAGTGAATTATGCTTCAGAATTAGAATGCTATCAGTTTTTAGTACTTTATATTGCATTCTCAGATTATATCAATATTTGAGCTATTCAGTGTTTAGTTGAATTCGTTGCTTTACATTAAGTTGGGAGTAGACTTAGTACAGAGCGGATAAAGGGATGAATAATCAGATGTCAGTTTAGAATGAAACCTTTAGTAGCAGTCCCTAAGTCCACGAACTACGGCGGCACCATAGGTATAAAAAGAGGTCAGCTATCAGATTAGGCTGGTCATCCTTGTCCCTTGTGGATGTAGGTTTAGTGGATCCATGCCAATTTGTTTGTACCATTGGCAAGGTATGAACACCCTTCTATCCAGGGTTACAGGTTGGCCCCATAGTTAGCTCAGCTTGGGGTATGTCGGTTAATAGTAGCTCCCACAGTCAAACTCATATTACATTGACCATGTACTCAGTATCTATCTCAGTTTTTCAGTTCAGTTTAGCATGTTATAGTGTTCATGTTAGCTACTTGGTCACTGTATTCAGTTTATCCTTCAGTTCATGCTTCCGTATGTATTTCCATGTCCAGTCTTTATATTGTATATCTTTACATATATCCCGCATGCTCAGTACATTCAAATTACTGACGCATAACTTTGTGCTACATCTTATCATGATGTAGGTTTAGGCGTTCAACATTCATACTGCGCTTAGTATGACTTTCCGGTTTTCACTCAGCAGCTCAGCAGTGACTCCTCATAGTTTGAGGACAACAGTTTATGCTTATTCATTTCAGTATTTCATTTTAGTTTCAGACATTTAGAGTTAGTTGGGGGCTTGTCCCAGCAACTCACATTAGTTAGAGACTTTCAGACATAGAACTAGAATCCACTTTTGGGTTGCCAGTTTTACTTTTAGATTTATTATATATTTCATATATTCAGATATACTTGGATTTCTTTTCCAACTTATTATACTTAATTCAGTTCAATTTTCTACACAGTTGTATCTTATTAGAAATTGTCTAGTTATGCCAGACCATGGGTTAGCTTGGGGTCACTTGTGACACTATGCACCGTATTACGTCTAGGGGTAGCCTCGGGGCATGACATAGTGTAAGGACTGAGTGCATATCTAGAAAATCCAAATAGTTGTAACTGCATGAAAACCAAGAACGTCGCATCCTATAAGGGGACACTCATTAATTAATATAGTTTAAACTCAAGTCTATTACTAAAATTTTTAGTCTTAGAATCAAATCAATATTTTCTACTTTCATGGAATATAATATAAATTGTCAATTAAGTATTCATGCAATATGTATATTTTCTTGCCTATTCCCTATGGGATTTGATTCCAACTTTGTTGAGTTATTATATTTGCATATGACAGTGTTACATCATCTTTAGGTGTAATTTTTAGTGTATCAAATTTTGGCATCGTTTCTAAGAGATACGACTTTGAAACTACTTATTTGTGTTTACATTGATTAGATCTTTTTTTGGTTACATATATTATACCTTGATTGATTTTTCTATGAACTAGGTGAAAATGGAAAAAGTTGAAGAATAGATAGTTTCATAAATGAATATGCTAGATATGGATCATATACCTACAGACCAAGCAGAAGAGTTTTTATATGTAAATGTAGTTGTACCACCTCGTGTGGATGCTCACTCATTCAGAATTAAATCTAGCATCTACACCATACTCAAGGCTGAGAGACTATTTTACAAATCCACTGATAATGATCCTAACCAGCATTTAAGAAACTTCATGGGTACATGTGCACTACATAGGCATTACTATGTTTTAGAAGTAGATTCGAGCAAAGCAATTTGATGATGCAAGGTTGAGGATAATTCATGATAAGGTGCTGAATGGTGAGGCTAGGAAGGCGACCTTATCTCTGAAGGGAATTATGAGAATTGAGGGTCGTATCTGCATTGCTAGAGTTAGTGACCTAGTTAGATTGATCTTGGAGGAGGCTCATTGTTCTAGGTATTCCATTTATCTTGGGGCAGCAAAGATGTATTGTGACTTGAGGCAGCATTACTGATGGTGTGGGATGAAGAGGGATATTTCAGATTTCATGTGTAGATGCTTGAACTGTTAGCAGGTGAAGTTTGAGCACCAGTGGCCAGGTGGTTTGATTCAGAGGCTACCCATTTCAGAATGGAAATGGGAGCGGATAGCTATGGACTTCATTGTCAATTTGCCACGTACTTTATGGAGATTTGATGCTATTTGGGTCATCATAGACAGGTTGATGAAGTCTTCTCACTTTCTACCGATTCAAACTTTCTACAGTTTTGAGAGGTTGTCTTAGATCTACATCCGTGAGATTGTTCATTTGCATGGGGTGCAAGTTTCTATCATTTCTAACCATAGTACTTAGTTTGCTTCATGTTTCTGGAGGTCTATTCAGAGGGAGTTGTGTACAAGAGTTGAGCTTAACATTGCTTTTCACCTGCAGACTAATGGTCAGTTGGAGTGCACTATCCAGGTTCTAGAGGGTATGTTGTGGGCCTGTGTTATTGATTTAAGAGGTTAATAGGATCAGTTCTTAGCCTTGATAGAGTTTGCATATAATAATAGTTACCATTCCAGTATTTAGATGGCTCCATTCGAGGCCTTGTATGGTAGGCAGTGCAGATCTCCAATGGGTTGATTTGATGCCTTTAAGGTTTGGTCGTGGGGTACTAACTTACTTTGTGATTCTATGGATAGGGTTTGGGTTATTCAGGAGAGACCTTGCACTACCCAGAGTAGGAAAAATAGTTATGCTCACCAGAGGGTTTGAGAATTAGAGTTTATGGTTAGTGATAGTGTGTTCCTTTGGGTGTCGCCCATAAAGGGCGTGATGAGGTTCAGGAGGAAGGGTAAGCTCGGTCCTAGGTTCATTGGTCTGTTTGAGATCCTTCATTGCATTAGGGAGGTTGCTTATGAGTTGGACCTGCCTCTTGCTCTTTCCGATGTTCATCTAGTTTTCCATGTTTTTATGTTATGGTGGTACATTTCGAATGAGTCTCACGTGCTTCAGTGGGATTTTGGTCAGCTGGATGAGTCTCTGGCTTTTAAGGAAGAGCCTGTTGCTATCTTAGACAGGTAGGTTAGGAAGTTGAGGTCCAAGGATATTCCATCAGTTAAGGTCCAGTGGCAGCGTTATCCTGTCGAGTAGGCTACTTGGGAGATCAAGACTAACATGCAGACCCATTATCCTTACCTTTTTTGAGCCTACAAGTACCTTCTTTTCTTTAACTTTTGAGGATGAAAGTTCTTTTAGTAGTGGATGTTGTAATGACCTTCTAGGTCATTTTCCTTTATTTTCATGCTTTTCCACAGTGGCTATAGGTCATTTATGACTTGCCAAAACTGATTGTTTGGTTCTTGGGCCGTACATTTGTGTTTTAAGCTCATTTATATGTTTTTCAACTCTTAAGGCAGGTAGAGTTGACTTTGGTCAAATTTTCAAAGAAGACAGCCTCTGATGGAAATTTTATCAGCGCTATTAGCTCTGGAATGTTGACTTTGGGCTAGAAATACCTTTGGTTTGAGTCCCGAGGCTTCCAGACTTGTTTTGAACTATTGGGTTTCCATTTTGGTAAAAGTTGGCTGTGGATGTGGGGCCCATTTTTCATTAAAACAATCTCTGTTGGGAGTTTTGTCGATTCCATTGAGTTTGGAATGTCTTTTTTAGTAGGGTAGTATGTTTGGTTTGTGTTCACGGGGTTCCGAATGAATCCCGAGGATGCAATTGGAGAGTTTTATGGCTTGTTATTGCAGCTAGTGATGCTATTTCTGGTATGGCACATATGCATGCCTGGGCGAGCACTTGCGCTACCGCCCCTACAATCACCAGCCGCACCTGCTACCCTAGGTGATGTCAACAGAGGGCGCCCCTGCGCTCATTTAACCGCGTCTGTGGTGCCGCCCCTACGGCGTGTTCACCGCACTTTCGGGGGTTAGGGATTTGGTTGACAACCTCCCCTGCGACCATCTTGGCCCAATGGCGATGCCACACTTGCACTATTTTTTAGCGCAGGTGCACTGATTGCTAGTTGTTTAAATTTACGTCCCTTCTTCATTTTGTTTCTTACTTCCAACAAACTATTCCTCCATTTGAGAGCTTAGCTTAGAGGGAAAAATTGACCATTATTATCGATCCCATGCCTTCTCAAGGTGATTCCCGTCCTCTCATCATTCTAGTGTTGATTCTACCTTTT